>JAWWEQ010000031.1:2999127-3011604 GCA_035583055.1 Torymus tubicola
TAATTTTTCGATTTGAGCGAGTTCAATTTTCAATCTACTACATGACCGTTGGACAATACTTTTACCCGTCTTCGAGCACTCGGCGAGTTCTTGAATCCGGGCGCTCTATTATACAATTAACTCTGAATATTATGAATTTAAAAATTGTTTTATTGTTTAACATACACAAATATCTAATACTTTTTATTCAAACTTTGTATTTACTTTCGTTTATTCTTAAAATTTAAAAATATGGAGGTTAGAAATCGAACTGTAACCAGAACAGTATTCACAGTCCATCATTATAAACTACCTATAAAATAATATTAATTCTTTGTTATACGAAATTAAATTTTAAATCATTAGTGCTATTTATAGCATATCTTTAGTGCAAATGTTTCAAAATTTTAAACTTTCTGGGTTTCGTTTGGGTCAATCAGCTAAGTTCTTAAGCAAAAAAGCTAATATCACTTGTGGCCAATCACGGGTTCCATTTAAACAGACTTGGCTAATCACAAAGATTTATTTTGGCTTCACATTTCCGTCATCATTCTTCTAAGACAGAATATTTCCGTTTTGATGTTTTCTAATAATCGTACTCATTGATAAATGGGCCGTAAACTTTTATTAATATTTAATTTCAATTTTCATTTGCAATATTATTATTAGCCAGTAATAATTACTATATTCTCTTGTTTAAGTCATGACAAGATTTGCCTTATGCAAAGTTCTAGTATGGTAAATCTCACGGGTCCCGCACAAGAAGTGTAACGCCACACCTCCTAAGGGCTCGTTAAAACGGGCTAATGACAAGGATACCTTGTAGAGTGCTTACTAAGACCAAGTGAATTCTATTCTGACGTATAACGTAATCAAAATATCAAATTTTTTAATCATTTGAAACATGTTAAATCACTGTGATAATGTTTCTCATTAAATAAAATTAAACGAAAATTAACAATGTCGTTACCTATTAAAATATTAACAGTTTTCTTTTAACGACTATGTTATGAACAAGATATGTCTGAGTTTGTACAATGATAATCGATTATAAAAATTAAAAAAAATGTATTTATCGGCATATTTTTAATAAATATAATATAGTATCCAATATCGTATACTAGTTTATAATCACTTATCAAACAATATTCTTCTAGAATTTACAGAATTATATAAAACGTTTTATATTGATTTAGGGAACCATTTACTAATGGTTTGCATAATTTTTCAAGAACGAAAAGATTTTATTAGTTCTACATTTCAATCGAAGTTGAACTTGCTACGATAGAAAATTAAATTACCGAGAGAGGCTTTACGATAGTACCGTCGCTATACATACCTAGTCAAAATAAAGAGAGATATATACTTTATTAAGGTGGTTCTGTCACGACTTCACTAGTCAAAATAGTGCTAAATATAAAAGTTACTTAAATTTAAAAAAACCATAGTTGAAATGTGATTTACTGATTTAAAATGATAGAAATAGACAATATATTATAATGAAAATGTATTTAACGTGATTAAAATAACTATTTTTAGCAAACTATCGATATTTTAGAAACAGCACAAACCATTATTGATAACTAATCTTAATCTTTTTTATTTCTTAACTGATATTAATTTTCGAGGTCTCATTTTTTTTCTTAAGTAATTTCATGGGGACTCACCCATGGAATAATTGAAAAGTATTAAAAACCCAAAAAGTTATAGCCAATTGTTTATAAATCATGATCGAGGTTATGAAAATAATTTTTTCTTCAATTGGCTATAATTTTCTGGGTTTTGAGTACTTTTAAATTTTTCCATTGGTAAGTCCCCATGAAATTACTTAAGGAACAAAATGAGACCTCGAAAATTAAAATCGGATAAGAAACGAAAAAGATTAAGATTAGTTATCAATAATGGTTTGCCCTGTTTCTAAAATATCGACAGTTTGTTAAAAAAAAGTTATTTTAATCATGTTAAATACACTTTCATTATAATATATTGACTATTTCTATCATTTTAAATGAATAAATCACATTTCAACTATGATTTTTCAAAGTTTAGGTAACTTCTTTATTTAGCACTGTTTTGATTAGGGAAGTCGTGAAGGAACCACCTCATATTTAAATGAAGTTTGCTTGTGAGTTAGAGAAACTTTTCAAATGAGTTTACATATAAATAAGGTTAAACATTTTAATGGATTCATAAATGGCCATTTTAGAAAATTGTACTTAAATTAATTAAAATTTTTATAGGGAACTTATTATTTAGTAAATTAACGATTTAAATGACAGAGAAAGCAACGTGTTTTGGTTCGGTTAGTGGCACAATATTCTTTAATGAAATGAATCATATGATTACACTGAAAATATAATAGAAGCAAGTCTGATTGTACTTGTTAAAATGAAAATATTAAAATAATACCGCAAACTTATAACATGTATACACACATGATTTTAATTTTAAAAATTCCATTAAGTATTATTCCGGGAGACCATGAGCTAAATTAAATGAGTAATAAAAATATTATCTCCATAATTATAATTGATGTAACACATTAATAAAAATATCCTTTTATTTCTGTCGATTCTAATCGTAAACTGTGTTGCTGTTTCAGAATGAGGAAAATGCGCGGGTGCCGAGCGCTGCAGCTGCTCATCTCGCTGGCGCTGCTGACGGCCAACTGCGTCGGGCAGGATGACTGGGAATGCGTGCCCTCCTGCAAGTGCATCTGGGTGTCGGGCAAGAAGACGGCAGAATGCAAGCGGCAAAACCTCACCGAGATCCCCGGCGCCCTCTCCAAGGAGATCCAGCATCTCGAGCTGACAGGCAACCTCATCAGCCACCTGCCCGACAAGGCGTTCGCGCGCGTCGAGCTAGTGAACCTTCAAAAGCTCATCCTGCGCGAGTGCAACATCCGCGCAGTGCATGCCGGCGCCTTCCACGGGCTCGCCATTGTCATCGAGATCGACCTCTCCGGCAACCGCATCCTCAAGCTTCACCGCGGCACCTTTGACGAGACAAAGCGACTGCGCGTGCTGCTGCTGAACGGGAACCGACTCCAGACTCTCGAGGACGAGCTCTTCCACGACCTCGTCTTCCTTCAGAAGATCGAGCTGTCGGACAACCATCTGAGCCAGATCGGCGAGTGGAGCTTCAGCAACCTACCGGGGCTGCAGAGCCTCACGCTCGACGGCAACAACCTGGAGAGCCTCGATAAGCGCAGCTTCGAGCGGCTGCTCAAGCTCGGCAGCCTCGAGCTGCGCAAGAACCCCTGGCACTGCGATTGCCGGCTCAAGCCCTTCCGCGACTGGACACTCCAGCAGAAGCTCTACACGCGGCCCACGGCATGCGAGCGACCCGCGGCCCTCGTGGGCCGCACCTGGGACGAGGTGGCGCCCGAAGAGTTCGCCTGCGCGCCGCGCATCGAGGCTCTGGGCGCGGTCCTGCGCGGCGAGGGCGGACCCGCGCGGCTCTGGTGCCGGGCCAGCGCCACGCCGCGCGCCCAGCTCGGCTGGCTGCACCGGCAGCGCCTCCTCACCAACGGCACCAAGCGCCTGGGCAGCGACCGTCCCTACGTGCTGCAGACGGCCGGCGACTGGGCCAACCTCACCATCCCCGAGCCCGGGCCCGCCGACCGCGGCGAGTACGTCTGCGTGGCCCGCAACTTCGGCGGCAGCGCCGAGCGCAACGTTAGCCTGCTGCTGGCCGGCGAGCCCGCTGCGGGCCGCGAGGCCGGCCTGGCCTTGCCGCTGGCTCTGGCGCTGGGCCTGCTGGCGCTGCTCTTCCTGCTACTGGCGTTGACACTGTGCCTCTGCTACTGCCGGCGGCGGCGCAGCCGGCGCGACGAGAAAAACGCGGAGGCGGCCTCGCTGGACCAGCACGGCCTGGGCGAGCAGGAGAAGTCGTTGATCACGGCCATCAACCCGGTGGTGAAGCCGCCGCGGCGCTACGAGGCGCCCTCCGTCGCCTCGCACGGCACGGAGATGACGGAGCTGAACCGCACGCTGCTGGACAACGAGTCGGTCTTCGGTGAGCAGCCGAGCCCGGCGGGCCGCCGCGCGGCCTTGGCGCGAGCTCACGGGGGCTTTGCTTTTGTTGCAGCCGAGGGGGGCAGTGTGCTGGGCGTGCTGGCCAACGGGCTGCAGGAGGAGGAGCGGGGCCGGGGCACGCCGGAGCTGGAGGCGCTGGCGGCGGGCCCGGCGTGCGGCCCGGTCGCGGTGGGGCTGGGCACGCTGCCGCGGGCGCCGCCGTACCGGCAGTACCCGCCGGACCTGCTGGCCTTCTCTGCGGGGCGCACCTCGTCGCCGACGAGCCAGGCCTCGACGGCGCCGGACAGCTCGCGGCTGGGGGCGCAGCCCTTCGGCTCGCCGGCCTCGCCGATCTACGGGCCCATCGGCTTTAAGACCCTGCCGCACCCGGTGCGCGCGAGCTCCGCGACGCCGTACAGCTTGGGCTACCACCCGCCGACGCTGCCGCGGCACGGCTTCGTCACGATCCCGCGGCGGCCGCGGGCGCCCAGCTGGAGCAGCGGCCCGACGACCTCGCCGATCGACAGAGGTGAGTCTGCTCGAGGCGGAGGCCTGCATGCGCCTAATTCGATTCTTCTTGTTCTTTAAGCTCCGTTTAATCCCGAAACTTTGCTCGAGTGGAAAATCAATAGAATCTCGCTAATTCGGAACTTTCCAGTGCCACTAGAAAAAAAGTTGGGGGAGTAGTTTCGCCTCAATACGTAAAACATTATATAACGAATTCTGGCTCAAAACTTATCTATATTTCGAGTATGTTAATTAATCCCAGTGTTCCTTAGTAGAGCCTGTAAACTCGATCGAGTTTGAATGCTCTAAATTCTAATCTTGTTACAATTATACGGTTCTAGAATCAACTTTTGACTACCTTCTCGGAAAATCTAAGCATAAATAAACGTACTTGTATGTTTTGTATTTGAAAAATTAATTGTTAATCTCTTAGTTGAATTTTCTTTAGTGTTTACTAATTGACAAATAATTAATTTCTTTCTTTTTGTGTTTCATGTCTAACTTAACTGGTCTGCTTCTACTCATGTTTTGATGCCCTGCGTTTACTTTCGGAAAGTTTTGAATGCACTATAAAAACAACTTTTACATGCTGTAGTCTAAACATTAAAATTAAACCACCTAAAAGTAATCTTCATGTACATAAGGTTAATTTTTATATAATAAATTATACACCGTTCTATTTTTCGTTGTATGAACTTTAAAAAATGATCAATATAATCTATATATTGCCTATTAAAGGATCATACTGATCATTTGAAAATTAAGAAATTAATTAGTATTACCTAGTTTTATCTAGATGTTATTTAGAAACATATCTCTGCATGCGCGTGAACATAAATATATACATATATTATTATTTTCTTTTAGTTGGTTTTCCAATTTTATTTTCGTATTGTAGTCTTATATCTAGAGTAGTTTGTACTTTTTAAAACACTGTAACCATTGTAGCCATGCATCCACAACCGTTCCATGAAACGTTCTCAATCAATTTCTCAGTTAAACATTGAAAGAGGAATAAAGAAGTATGGGTTTGAAATTGATTGGCCGAGCGCTTCGCGGAGGGCTTTAAACGAAATGATATTTGGACGGCAAAACATGACTCTCCGAATGAGATAGATCTAGAGTGATGTTTTGCCGGCGCAAGCCTCGACTGGCGGCTTACTAATACAATCAATGCTTCCATACAGAAATCCAGGAACCCGTGTACGACAATCTCGGTCAGCGCACGACCGCGGACGGCAGCTCCGTCCCCTCGCTGAACAAGAGCCCGGAGCCGATCGGCCTGTCGATGCGCGGCCGGCCCCTGCCCGCGACGCCCAGCAGCCCCTCGTCCCCCCTGAGCGGGATGCCGATGCCGCGCGCCCTGCGTCCCACGCCGAGCCTTCGCCGGCAGCTGAACCGCTCGGCGCCCGAGGGCGCGCCCGAATGGCCGCTGGACTCCAGCGACGAGCAGCCGCTGCAGCCGCAGCCGCGGGACGAGGACAAGCAGGCGGCCGGGCAGGGCTCGGGCACGCTCGGGCGCAAAGTGCCGCCCAGGCCGCCGCCCAAGCCCAAGAAGAAGAGCGCCAACGGGCCCCTCTACGAGGACGAGGGCGAGGACGGCACGGAGGTGAGTTCCGCGGAGGCGCGCCGCCCGCCCGCTGTACTAATCTCTATGCTCCCCCACAGGTATGATTAGCGCGGATCGTCGGCGCGCTGCTGTGAGGGCAGGCGTCGCAGCAGCTGAGCCAGTGCGAGCTGCTGCCGCTACTCGCGTGGAGCTTCGCGATTCGCAACATGTGACCGCTAGTGCCTTCAAGGGGGATGCGCGGCTGAGACTGATGGGGCCGGAGCAGCCGGGACGAGGCGCGCGCTACGATTGAGCACGTGGGGGGCCCGCCGGCCGACGGAGGCCGCGACGCAGGGACCCCTCCACTCCTTTCCAGGGCTTCCAGCGCACCGACGTACATCCCGACAGAGGCGCGCGCACGCACCGAGAGACGGAGGGACTGAGCTGCCTCACACCGACACACCCCCACCCCCACACAGAAAACTGCGACTCTGCTCGATGCACCTTGCTCGAGCTCTGACCCTTGTACATTGTAGTATGTATGACGTATTCCGCACACACACATCCACTGACACTCTCGCGCGACATCGAGAACGAGCCCGAATATATAGATTGACAAATGTGTATACACACATACTTATTATGTACATTGTACGCGTATCTTTCCTAATCCTCCTCTTCCTGCCATTGTATTCCCGACATTTCCTCAAAGCTGAGCGAGCCACATTTATTTACGGGATTCAACGATTTTAATCAACTAAAATCTCGATATACCTACTGCAATTTTTCACCACGCGAGCTTGTAGAAAGGATATTTTATTTGGTTGCCGTTGTATCCATTAGTGTACATGTATCTTACTGAACCAACATCATTTTTACATTTCACTGTGACAGCTGACCTAACAATCACTGCCTAGAAAATTCGCAAAGAAAATATTTTTTTAAAATAAGGTTCTTTTACTAATCATACGTAATTCCACCATCTACAATGTAGTTTATGTTTATCAACATAAAGAAAATCTTACTGTTGGTTCATTAGATTTGCTCCACTATTATGTCACCATTCAATGATGTACATATAAGGAGGCGAGAAATTATTTTTATTGTTAAGGTAACTGAATCAGCCAAATGGAATATCTCACAACTACCTTCTCTTATCATTATAATATAACCCAAGGTAATTTTTGTATCGACGTCTCTTCGTATCGTGAGTAAAATGTTTCGCTAAAACGCATGACTAAAAGTTAATCTGCAACGCACGTAAACAGCGAATATATTTAATGCCAATTACATTCAAGCGAATATGAACGAAAAATAAAGAGTGTATTGTCATGATTCGTCATTCAAATAGTCTGATTTCGTTAATTTTTTCCACATGAAATATTTTTCAAAAAAATAAATTTATTGGTGCTAAAAACTGTTGGCTACAACAAATGAAGAACAACGAACTGTTCCAATTTACGAAATTAATTTTCGAGCTCTTTTTCATGATCTTGACGCATCTTCAAAAGTGGATCAAATTATTTTATCAGTAACTCTTTAACTAGCCATTAGTACATGCATATATCAACTATTGTTAGATATGTAGCGTTAAGCGCGTCAAATGTTCGATATGGCATATGGAACCGCCGATCCTACGAATATTTTCAGTCCGTTCGCATTTTCGAATATAAGATTTATTATTGTAATTTATTCATTTATGCAGGTGCGCGTACGCGTTAGGTTTACATTAGTAATTTAAAACAAAATTAACGTTCATGACTAAAAAAATCTTATTGCGTGAGATTTCAAGAATTATAAAATTTTTTTCATTAACGAGACACGGAAGTAGAAAGTTATTCTTTAATAAAATATATAAATACTTTTTATAACATTTTTGTGGCACGAAAAACATCATTGAAACTCTTTTTTGATTAATAATCAAGTTGTAAATATTTTTCATCTATACTTTGTTTTTTTTTCTTTTGCGCTTTTGAAACGCGAGTAACATTATCATCTTTACATGCGCTTTTGCGTGCTTTAGATGATGCAAAAAAATGTATTAATTTTTGACAGAAAGAGAAATAAAAGTCAGACTGAATCCAAGTCTTTCTTAATAAATTAAGTATTAAATCTATTAACATTAATAATCACATCAATTTATATAATTAGATACTATTTTTAATATAATATTGATGCACTATAATTTATATTATTTATATTTACAAATATGTCGAATTTTTATTATTTAAACGTTCAATTAAATATTCAACACTGGTCTAACGAGATTTATAAATTCTCGATTAAAATCAGACACAAATTTTTTAAATGATAATGTTACGTCAAAAGAGACTGAACGTACGTGTAATTTCTAGCTAGCTATTAGGTAAAGTTCTCTTTTATATGTACTAGTTCCATTTAAATGCCTAAAATTGAAGTTACATAATGTAATGCATAGAAAAACTCTATTCGTAAAATAAGTGACATGCGCTCAATTAGAAAACTAATACTTTAAATCATAATATTAAAGTAAAGGATTCATGAAGCTTCACTTCTAATCGATATTCGCTCAAAATTATTTATATCTTTTCTATATTTTTTCAACTGATCTAGATGTGAATTTATAATTATCGTAATTGATAATTACCATTGATTTCAAAATCGGTGTGTAAATATTTTTTATACTTTACAAAGTAAGTTTCATTGCATAATATGCAAGTATTATATAATTCTAAAAATGTATACGTATCGATATGAGGATGGAAAACTGCTTTTTTATATAATTTTTATAGACGTTTAAATAAATCAATTTTGTTCTACAAAAAAGTATCTTAAGGCATTCCATTACTATCAGATTTAATCTCTCATAAAATTAAAAAATTTATCATGACACACTCCATAGATATAACTTTTTTAATATTTTTTACATTAATATTATTTTAACCGTTATATTTAATTATCTTTATAACGAAATACTTATTAATTCACGTATTTAATCTCTAATATAATATGTAGCAATTGAAATAGTCGTACATAATGTGGATAAAAAGAACCCATAATGAAAATGGAAAAAATTTTAGCAATGATAAAAAGAAATAAATTATAAAAAAGCTAATATTTCTATGCTTTCGGAAAAAATAATAGAAAGAAAAGGACTGATGTATAGGAGTTAAGGAAAAAGCAGTTACTTATCGAGAAAATAGTTCTGTTTCGATGAAGTCAGAGGCGTCAACACGCGCTCGCGCACCTGTAAAGTTTTTTACCCAGTCGCGGTAACGCTGCTTGCGGATGTAGTAGAAATATACGATGCGAAGAAATATGAAAAAGGAAAGAAAACCAATACACGCGCATATAACGAAGGCGAAAGCAAGTATTTTTCGTAACCCTCTCTCTGGATGCGAAAAAAGAGAGAAGGGGCTCTAAGACTTTGTTGAACCGCCGACTCAGCGTCGAGCACAATATTTTATTGAATATTCTTTTTTTATGAATAATACTACACAAACATACTTACAAGTACACGTATACATTGTAAACATACTTCCTCTCGCCCCGCGTCCGTCTTACCGCGCGCGCGTATTCGCGGGGCCAATCCTACCGCTGATCGTATTAAAAATATATCGAAAAACAAAATATATTATTTACAAATATAATTAATAAATGAGTATAGAGAGTGTAAAGAAGAGTGAAGCGAAGTTACTGCTTCCATACCGGACGGTCCTTGTAAGATATAGGCGTGAGAAAATTTTATTTAAGTATAAAATAGAGATCATTTAGTCTATAATACAGTAAAAAGTTCAGGAAAAATTAATGTACTTCGTGATACGTTCGGTACTACACTGATCCCTCATATTTTCTTCAAACATTTCCTCAAATGGTAATAAAATTCTCTTTACAAAATGAGACAAGCAATTGTATATGTAATCACACAATGTACGATATCCTTTTAATAAAAGTGACTTTTACGTGTAAGACTGAACGTAGCAAATAAATTTGCTAACTCCTGATGCATTATTAAGAAGCTAACGTTAGCTTATTTATTTAGTGCGAATACATTCTTTTTTCTTATTGGATTTCAGTCTTTAGTGTATCGTATTGATAAACGATAAAAACGTATATATAGGTTCTTAAACAATATGAGAGATTGTATGTTACAAAAGACGAATAAAAACGTCGAAGCATCAAGCGTGGAGGAATGAGTTCTAAATATGTATCTATTGTCGATTAAGCAATTCTCGTCGTCGCTTATCATTAATATTATTCCTATTCAAATATATTTTATTTCTGCACTTACAATTTATTATTAAAAGGTTTTTTACTAATTACTAATATTATCCTTATTATCCTTAACACACGCTTTGTTTGTACTGAGAGAAAAATTATTTTTAATCTTATTATAAAACTATTTTTAAGATTTTATGATACCTTTTTATAACGTTATGACCTTTGCAGACTGTTTGCGAGAAAACTTTTACTATTTCGTAGCTATAAAGGCAGAATGACGTGTATAACACGCGTGCTTTTTTACGAGAATTTAGAAAGCAAGAAAAAATATCCTCTACGAGGAAGAAAAGTACATTATTTGCATGTTGAAAACTAGCCGCTTTGTTTAAAAATATTGTGATGCATTTTCCGCATCGAGAATCCCTGATACAAAGTAAATTAAAATATTGTTTTTCACTCAGTACACTTTGACATTGTAAAACCAATGTTATATAATTGTCCTTATATACTGCTATGAAATTGTAATAAGTACTTGTTTATTACCTTGTGTATTCTTTATGATAAGTTTGTAAAAGCGATCAAAACGATGAAGATAAATGAAAATGTAAGCGTAAAAAACGAATGTACATAGTAGCATGTATGATAAAAATTCAAAGATGTATAAAAATGCGCTATAAGTTTTTGTTTACTTTTAAAATTATATATATATATATATATATTATATATGAATAATATTACACAAAGAAAAAAATATAATGAGAATCTTCTACCTTTTAAAAGAGGCTAAGAAGTTACGAGAACAAAACTTTGTATACTGTGTAAAAAGAGAATATATAAAAATTATAAAACGACTAACAAATAAAAAGAAGTGAAGAAATGTTAAAAATATTTTTTCATATTTTATTCCTCTCCTAAACAAATACTTGACACTTATTGAAAAAAATCTGTAGATGTAATTAATAAATTACTCTTTTAGTATGTATATTACGATATTCTTAAAGTTAAGGTAAGCAAATAAGTCACGTTAAAAGAAAGAAGTTCAGAAAAATGTAGCAAAAAGAAATAGGCCTCTAAATAGCTTAGAGTTGCAGCTAAGAAAAAAAGGTAGGCATTAAAGTATTCCGTAGCCTATAGGGGCGGCGAGAAAGAGAAAAAAAAGCGTAGGGTACTACAGACTGCTGAAGAGGACGAGAGAGAGAGAGAGAAAGAGAAAAGTCACCTGTGCTAGCTAACCACAAAACCGCGAGAAAAGAATCCATTTTATGAGGCGCATGAAAACCGAAAAGCGAAATAAAAAAGAGCGAGCAGTAACGGCTGGGTAAAGTAGGCCAAGAAGGGAAAATGAAACTGGTAAAATACAGAAAGCAAGAGGAAGAGAAAGAGAGAAATAGAGTGAGATAAAAACTAAGGGAGAAAGATACAAAATAACAAAGCAAATGGTTTGTTTAAGCGAAGACGGGGAATCGGAATAAAATTAATTAATTTTTTTTAAAGTAACATTAAATTATTTTTCACGCGATATACACATAATATTAAAAAACATACATCTTACGATAAATGACTAACGGTGCAACATTATAAAAAAACATTTCTGAGTTAAGCATATTTTGGAACGATATCGTACTGCTATTTCCGGTCTTCTGAATGTTGAAATATTATCATCAACAATATATTATTAAATATATAGCAAAGAGAGAACTCACCTGAGATTTTTCAATTGAAATCGATTTTTACCCTTTCCTCACTAGAAATTGATCGTATAAAAACATTTTTAAAATAGACAAGTTTTGTATTTAACGTTTGTGTATAAAATCAAATAATGTCATGCTATAACCCCAAAGTGGGTCACTTTTAACGTTTTTTAGCGGTTTAAAATCTATTTTTTAGTTGTTTAGTAAAAAAAAGTTTTGTACTACTATTATTTTCTGGTGCTTTTATATTCAATGTTTCTGTCTAATATCAAATTCTGTGAAGTTATAACAAAAAATGGTTCATTTTTCACGTTTTTAGCCGTTTTTCGCTGTTAAATTGTAAAATATTGCTCGCAGCGAAAAATGATTTACATACAAGGTGTACCATTTTAATCGCCTACACGCCTAAATATTGGCGAGTAAGTATATCCGTTTCTCTCTCTCCCTCTGTCTCTCTTTTTTATTTTTAAATGTTTATTAAAGATAAGAAAGTTATGAAATCAATCAACAAATTGTCGAGTATTTAAAAATCAGT
>JAWWEQ010000031.1:3011704-3023974 GCA_035583055.1 Torymus tubicola
TCGTAATATGCTGATAATAGATCCCATTCTTTTCCCATTTTAATTCTAAATTATTTTGATAACATTTTTTTTCATCGTAAAATTTATGAAGAAAATAATCTTAAAATTATAATACATTAATGAACAACAATCATACCGAATACTTTTAAAAGTGAATTAACGTGGTGACATAGTTCTACCTTTACCGACCAAGCAATTGACACAGTTTCATGCTCATTAAAACTCAAAATCGTAGAATGACAAAAAATAAAGAGAACACTCTTCTACGGTTTTAAACATACTATCACGGAGTAAAAGTTTGAAGTTGAAATATGAAGTAATATTTGCAACAACTACTTGATATTTCGACTTTAAACTTTTACTGAGTGATAGTAAGTTCAAAACTGCAGAAAAGTGTTCCATTCATTTTTTTGTAATTCTACGTATTTTTTTTTTGAAACTGTGTCAATTGCTCGGTTGGTAGTGGTAGGACTATACCACCCTGTTAAAAATTGAATGTTTTATTAAAGAAATTCGCTACAATAAAAGATAATATATTACAAAAGTTTAAAACACAATCTATTCAAAAGAAGTTTGAAGAATAACTGTTTCCTTCTATTTAAAAATCGATAAATGCTTTTTCAGCCGCAAACTATAATTTTTTTGTCTAGGCACACCCCGATCGACACATTATATAATCTATTATATATATTCATTAAAAGAACTTCTACGTTGTATGTCATGTGACAATTAAAATAAATTTATGATTGTGAAATTAATAAGAATAAATGAATTTAAAACAAATACACTATCATGTAAACGATATAAAAAATACTTATAAATATATTTGGAAATGCAAACAAAATTATTCTATTATAGGGATATTATAATCCATTAAATTTATTCAAATATCAAAAGTAAGAAAATAAATGTGTGTAATTAATGTACAAAAAAAATACGTTGAGCGCCAGCTGGGTCGCTCCCAGCAATCTAACTAATAATCGACTATATACTATAACTAGTATTCGACTATATACTATAACTAATATTCGACTATATACGATAACTAATATTCGACTATATACTATACTAATATTCGACTATATACTGTAACTAATATTCGATACAACACGATGCAACACTTTACCACGGTAGAGCGAGACAAGGGACGCAAATTCGGGCGCGAAATCGCGAGTGCTTTTACAACAAACTAGGTTTCGGTACCGTTTCGAGAGGGTTTCGGTACAAGCTATAAGTTTTGGCAAAATAAGCGCACATTTTTGTGGTTGTACAGCCGATTTTGATTTGTTTCGGCTGTGGCCCATCCAGGCGTGACTGAGCGCGTCGCGACGACAGCTCGCGATCACCCAGTCAACGGTATTTTCCACATACTACCAATATATTGTATCTCTCTCTCTCTCTCTCTCTCTCTCTCTCTCATGTGCTGCCTAGGTCGGCAGTGCGCACGCTGTTTGTTTACTTGCGTGCTCCTGACGAGCAGCTTTATACTTAAAGCGATGCGAAACTTATCAATAATTATTCGAGTATCACTTGTAATGCTCACTCGTGAGCGTTACAAAACAAAAGTTTTATCTTTACCCCCTGGTCCATCGATATAAAAACGCCGCGGTCTAGTGTAATCTACACTATTATTACATGATAAGATATTATCAACAATTTCCTTTTGCACAATATTTAATTGATTGTGAAGCAGTAGCGATTAGGATACTATTAGGTATCTTAATTGGAATGTGATCATTCAATATGACTTGGGGCATTGAAGGAAAATCGGTAATGCAGCGGTCCTCGTTATTAATAATTGAACAAATATCTACGTAAGCTAAATTTTGAGCTTCGAGAGGATGTAATTCAGAATTGCAAAAATCTTCAGATAGAGCATTCTTAAATTTTTCCGATAATTTCTCTGGATACATGGGTTCGCAATGTATTAAATATCAGGAAAATATAGAACTACAAATCTATTATCGACTACCTGATTATATCGCGTAATTGTTCTTCCGTCATTTCAACGGCGATAATATGGATAATCATCAGCATTCATTGTAGTTTCTTCGCTAAATTTTTTTTGAAAATGTTTTGAACATTACCCATTTATAACGCATCTTTCGTTACACGGTCTGTGGATCATATTTCGAACTACTATGTTATACTATTCGGGATCCCGTTTTGAATCAGGAATTCAAGCTGAAATAAATTTTACGTGCATGTAAGCTGCTACATTTCCGTAAAACTTTCCTTTTGTTATTAATTTGGTCTAAACATATCCTGCCTTATCATCGTCTGCTTCTTGTCCGTCTATCTTGTTCAAGCTCCGCGCGACGCGTTATCGATCATGATCCAAATAAGCGCGCGAGATTCGAATCTCGTGAGGCTGTATATGATTATTCGGATCTTATACCAGCGCCCGTTACAGAGTAATCAAAGTAAGAGCCAGAAAAAAATCCTCCGTATTTCTAGATCGTTAATTTTCACAATTGTAATAAATATTGACGACTGTATCTATATATCATAAACTACGAATATTGAGTAAAATACATATAAATAACAATATTATTTTATCGCTGATGGGAAATTTACGTAATCAACGTAAATATTCGCAAACTGTTATAATCGTTATCAGAAAAAGTTATTGTAATCACAGTTCATTTTCAATATCAGCTTAGTCATAATTTGTTTTTTAAATAATATTTCCGTTTTTACGTTAATATTCGATGTTCAAGTAAATTTCTGTAATTGAGTTCAAATTCAGTAATCAAGGTAATTTTCATAGTTAGGGTTTGTATTCAAAGGCAAATTGTAGCAGTAAATAATAAAGGTTCAATAACAATATTAAGAAGTAATGGTAAATAATAATAAGGGTTTGATAATGATAAATCAGTAGTATTGTAAAAATTTATTATTAACTAGTTTTATTTTTTCAATAATTCAATGATTTGAATGAAACAATAGACTTTCATGATAATTGCTGTCATATTCTTGAAATTCTGCAATATAAAACTTTTTCTTATCGGTTATCAAACGCAGAGGCAGCAAAACACTGTTGCGCTTGTAAATTCAATCGAGACCTAAAATACAAAAAGATTGATATTATAAATATAGTTATTTTTCTATTATTAGATTTTAAACTATTTATAAATAGTTTATAATCTATATAATGTTACAAAATGTAAGATTTTGGACACATTTTTTCTAATTATAATAGTTTGTAAAAGTTTCAAACAATTTTTAGTAGTTTTAAACTGTTTCATAGAATTTTTGAATTCGATATATATATTTCAGAAAAATTTAATAATAACTAAGTTATTATTATTAATAATGATATCAATTAATAATTAATTATATTAATAAATACTTTTCGTTTTTGTTTTTATTTAATTATTAATTACTAATATACAACTATTCTTCTATTAATAATAATAATTAATAAATATTTAATAGTTATTAAATAATTTAGTAACTATTATTAACTATTATAAAGGTTACAAACAGTTGTAAACAATTAGTAATGTCAAAAATCCTACATTTTATATCTTTTTTTAACAGTTTATAACTGTTCAAGCCTCTGCTATAAACAATTAACTTCAGTCTTTTTAACTATTGATTTCAATTGTACCTTCTTGTTATTAAATACAAATATGCGCGCGTAAAAGGATGTCTATGTAGTCGCTCGATTGCATTGAGAAAGGGAGTATATTCTGGCTCGCACATAAATACGATCGAGCCAGTTCGTTTACAAATTGTGAAGGTAACGAACAATAAATGAACAAGTTAAAAGTTAACAGTATTAAGGATAATTTATTTACGTGCACAAACCACCAATCACTCCAACCGTACTTCATTAGACCTTGCAATTAGATTGATCATATTCCTTGTGCCAAAACCAGGGAACAATTTTAGCATACAAGTAAAGTGCAGCGAAAAAGAAAAAGGTCAAAGTATAACAGTTCGCGTAGTATACTATCGTGAGCCTCCGTGCACATAGTTTTCAAGACTTGAATCGGACATGTTGTGCAGGAGAAAAGTTCATGTATCTCTCGTTTGTCTCAAGTAAGTGCAAATTTGGACGTAACGTAAAAGAGGCTTTTGTAAGTCTCTTGAACGTTGTAAAATACACGTGTGGGAAATTCCAAGCCTTTTCGTGCGCACACATGCGCCTATCAATCTAAAGGTCGAGCGGTTGAGTAATCTTCCGAGTGCTGCAGTAAGTAAACAGTGTGAGCACGCCGCACCGTACACGGATCGCCTCGTGGCCAGAGGGCTCAAGCAGCGTTTCGAGACGTGTCTGTCGAAGTGAAGGAATCTACCACATTGGCGTTACAGCGATCGCCACACTGGAAATAAGCAAGGACTCCGTCGTCGAGCACAGTGTAGCTAGGTTGTGGCGATTAATCGCCACATTAACACGGGTTTTAATTACTACATATATTTGTTTACTGGCCACACTGGTTGAGCGTACCGCCGCACTGACTAAGTATACAATCTTTTCGCTATAGTCACTACAACTCTACGTATACTTGAAAGCGTATCGTAACGAACGTTACATTATGGTCAAAGCCGCAGAAGAGTTATTGAAAAGGCAGCTTCTAGTTAGAGGGAAACTGTCAAAATTCACAGCCAACACGAATAAGATTGAGCCGCAAATATCAACTACGATGTCGTCTGCGCTCTGCTCAGTCTGCCAGAAGATTACTGGAACTAAACGCTCGTCAATTATTGCGAACTCAATAATTATAGTACGGAACTCGTCGATGAGGAGTACTTTACCGCCGATTTGTTTTCAGATTACGAGCAGCACTATGTCCTCGCAAAGGCCACGCTCACGGCAAAGCTGAGCAATTTCGTAGTAAAGGCAACGCCGCGGAATCGGGGCGCCGACAAACCTGCAAGCAGTGGAACTGCGTGCAATGGGCTCAGCCGTACCCAAACTGAAAAGGCCTACATTCAGTGGGAAGCAGGAGGAATTAGAGACCTTCAAGGAGTCGTTCACTGCGATGTTTAAGAACGGCCCGACGTTGATGCCTAACCTCAAACTTCAACACCTCATTTCATGTCTCGAAGGCGCTCATGACATCGTAATTGAAATCTCACGTAGATCTCATATAGATCTCATATAGATCTCATATGAGATCTACACTCGTACTCGCAGTTCGTCCGTAGCGTTCAGATACACGAACAAGCAATAGTCCAGATGCGGCTGAACTAACGACTCAACTAGCCCTTTGCGTAAGGTCTCGGTGGTACATGCTCTTATAAGCCGCAAGCTATAAAGGGCTTTATTAACTTTCTTAGTCACTGTGTCAATGTGCGGTTTCCATGTCAATTTACTATCTAGTGTAACACGAAGATTCGCAACTTCACTACTGAATGGGGTGTGCTCTCCAGTATGAATGACAATGCCTGGCAAGTCCAATGAGTTAACGAAGTTAACGCTCTTCCTGGAATCAAAGACAATTGCTTCGGTCTTGCCACCGTTGAGATGAAGACCAGAGCGCTCAGCCCATCCAGCCACCATTTGCGCCGCGTTGGAAAGTTGAGCGATGCCCTCAAGGATCTTATCTTTGGTCGTTTGTATGTATATCTGTAGATCGTCTGTGTAGAACAGATGTCTAATAACGTCAGCGTCAAGTACGTCATGTAGGTCATTAACATATAAACAAAAGAGCAAGGCACCGAGGACGGAACCCTGCGGAACACCCAAATTTGTTTCAAGCCATTCAGAGTTACCGTTCTTATTGGTTCTTATCTGTGTGCGGCCTTGCAAGTAGGACTTAATCCAAAGGAGAGCTATCCTATATAGAGAACCCGAGCTGACACAGTTTACGCAGAAGTTTTATCGGAGAGATGGTATCAAAGGCTTTACTAAAGTCGAAGAGCAGTAGTAGCATCAGTTTTCTGTTGCTATGATATTTTCTGAATCCAGCCTGAAGTGGATCGAGTAGATTGTTATTATTGAGATAGTCCGTGATTTGGTCATGGGCTATCTTCTAAAGCATCTTAGACAGGAAACAGAGAAGGGCGCAAAAGAGGAGTTAAAGATCCGCACTAAGTATTCACCAATTACGGGCAGAGCTTTCACGATCACCTCCCTGGGGACCCCGTCAGCCCCCCTTGCCTGCGAGGAGAAGTGAGAAATAGCAAGGACTACATCACTTAACGAAACTGGGTTAAAAGAAAATCCCTCCTCAGTTGCAGATAAAATAGAGTCCATTGCGTCATCTATGTTTTCAAGGGGAGATAGAGAGATACCAGCAAAGTGTGCCTTCAGTTCACCCGGCGTGAAGCCGCACAGATCCTCCTCCTTACGCTTCGGTAGAAGGCCTAGCGTCAATGATCACGTGCTTACCAAAACTGGGCAAGCATTCATTCGTGTGATGTAGCACTTCGTCGTTCTCGTCAGTCATGATCAAGTCAATCCAGGTGTGAGACGTGGGTGTCATGTGATGAGTTGGGCTGTAAGGTGTGTGAGAGAGAGAGAGAGATCAAGGCTACAGCGATCAGGCAACAGCAACACATCTGACCAAGGTTTGATTACCTTCTTTAATAATTTCCCCCGGGTTTTTCGCAATTGCGCGTCGTCTGGAGTCGCGTAAGATTTAAAACTCGCGAAAAGCTACAGCGTATGCTATAGTTGTAGCTGGTGTAGATAGTTAGTCTTGAACTCTCGGCTAGGTGCCAGCCGGCGAATTAAGTATTGGTGCAAGTAACGTGTGCACCTGGCGCCCGTGTATATTATATGATATTCATTTTCTTGAACGCATCAGATAGTGGTTTGAATAAAGTTATTCGTGTGTGTAATAAATCATTTGTTGTACTGCATAATTTATTATACATAGAATAAATCCCCCTCCCATGATCTGGCGCTCTGCTCTGATGCCTAACAGAGTGAGATAATAATCAATACAACATAATATTTATTCACACTTTTACATTAAAAATAAATTATTTATTAATTAATTAAAACTGCACATGAGATCTCATATGTTTGAAATTCGTATACCGATCTCATATGAGATCTCATATAATATTTTCACGTGGGAACCTATCATTTCAAATACTTCCACTCATTTTCAAGTGGATTTATTAGATCAAGTTCCATCAACTATAGTTGATGGAAATTGATCTAATACATATCTATACATAATCTATACATGGGACTTTAAATGGATTCTCTCTTATTCCGAAGAGGATTTTTTAAAAGAATTTTTTTAGATGGATTTCCATTCTAATCAATAGATTTCCGCCTATTCCGAAGTTTATTTTTTTGATGGATTTCCACTCATTTTTAAGTGGATTTTCATGAACTATTAATGGGGCTTTAGATGAATTTCCACCTATTCCAGGAGTTGATTTTTACGTAGATTTCCCATCTAAAAAAATCCACTTCGGAATACGCGAAAATCTATTTAAAAAATCCACTTCGAAATAAGCGGGAATCCAGCTAACTAAAGTCCCATGTATATCGTTGATGGAAATCCATCTATAATAAATCGGTGAGAACCACAGCCATCAAAAAGCTCTACTACTATTACATTTAATAAATCCAGGGAACTCCACTGAATGAGAGAGAGATACTGATATGAGATCTCACACCTCACAATACTGTAATTAGGTATATACCGGCCGCCAGACGCCAAATCAGAATAAGTATACTATACATCAAAATGGCCGCGAGTTAGTCGGCAAAGTAGTATTCTAGTATAATCACAGTGTGTGGATATTGTCGCTTATATGCGTCTATATTCGTTGATATTGTGTATCCCACCGGGGCTTAAAAAATTGAATTCTCGAATGAAGTAAACAAGATGGCTCCACAAAGTAGCGTGGATGAACTAATAACTTATTTTAAAACTCATAATAAAATTCGTGAACAGCAAAGTCATACAGCAAAGGTTCATAGTGTTGGTTGGAATTGTGATGGAAGACTACTGGCATCAGGGTCTTTTGATAAATGTGTGTGCATCTTTTCGCTTACACCAGACCGCTTAGTAAGTTCTAACCTCTAATTGTGTATTATACCGGCTTTTCTTATATTATGACTAAAATTTTGTAGCAAATCTTGATATTTTAATCATTTTTTTATAGATTTATTATTTTAATTTATATAATATACCTAAATTTTTTAAATATGAATATTGATAAAGTAATATTTAGTATTATCGATTATACCTTGTGTAACTAATACTTTAAAAAAAAACTATAACTGAAAAGTTTACTTTTTGTTCCAGAAACTAGAAACAACTTTCCGGGGTCACGGAGGAAGCGTTGATCAATTATGTTGGCATGCATCAAATTCAGAACTTTTGTCAACAGCAAGTGGCGATAAGACTGTACGAATTTGGGATACTAGAACACAAAAATGTACAGCGAATATTAGTACTAAAGGTGAAAATATTAATATTTCGTGGTCTCCAGATGGAAATACCATTGCTGTAGGTAATAAAGAAGACTTGGTAACATTTATTGATGCCCGTGCTATGAAAATAAAAGTTGAAGAACAATTTAACTTTGAAGTAAATGAAATATCTTGGAATAAAGATTCTGATACATTTTATTTAACTAATGGACAAGGTTGTGTACATATTCTAAGTTATCCAAGTTTAGAACTTCTACATGTAATTAAAGCTCATCCAGGAACATGTATTTGTATTGAGTTTGATCCTACTGGACGATACTTTGCAACTGGTTCAGCAGATGCTCTTGTTTCTTTATGGGATGCTGATGAATTGTGTTGCTTAAGAACATTCTCTCGTTTGGACTGGCCTGTAAGAACCATATCTTTTTCACATGATGGAAAATTATTAGCAGCTGCTTCAGAAGATTTAGTTATAGACATTGGAGAAGTTGAAACAGGTGAAAAAGTGACTGATATACCTGTGGAAGCAGCTACATTTACCGTTGCCTGGCATCCAAAACAGTATTTACTTGCTTATGCATGTGATGATAAAGATAGTTATGATAGGAAACGAGATGCAGGTAGTTTAAAAGTTTTTGGATTTCCTAATGAAAATTAATCACAAAATGTTCAAATTTCATAAAAATAAAATATTATTTCTTTTATAAATTTGTATTTTTTATAATGAATACAATAAAACTTTTATTTTTAAAACCCATAATTAAAAGATATTTGTGATTCTAATGAAAATAGTTAATTAAAAAACAAATTGTAGCAGAGTTCTAAATTTGTAGAAAAACACAAAAAGTTTTCTTTTATTAAACAACAAATCATATATAATTTACTTATTTTTTTGTTTCTATTTTCTTGGTTACTATGGTTACAGCCTTAACAAGGTGGAAGTTAACCACAAGTATGATTTTACTCTAACTTTAATATCTCTTCATAAGTTTTTTATATTCAAATGGCTATTACACAAAAGAAAGGGTTTCATTTTAAATTAAAAACCATATTGTCATCGGGTGATAATGTAAAAGATGAAATTCAAATGATTCATAATAAAACAAGAACTTCAATGGAAAGTAAACTTGCTGGTCAAGGAGACGGATATTTTCAAGGTGTTAAAGAAGAACTAAATACAGACATAGCTGATAATGAATCTGCATATGAAGAATCATTTTGTTCTGAACATTCTGATGAAGATTCAGAATCCAATGCAACACGTCGATCTTTCATAGCAGAAATCCCATTACATCAGTTTATAAAATCTAATTCTTCTACAAAACAACCAAAGACAACTTTAAATAAAAAATTTGTATCAACTTCAAAAATTTGTGATGATACATCTTTTAAAGTAGAAGATAGAATAAAATGTTTAAGTCTTAATGAAATTAATCCTATTAAAAATGTATCAACGCGATCTACAAGAAAAAATATGAGTTTTACAAATGACCAAATACTGAAAATTGAACGTGATAATGAGATTTTATTAAGGAAAATTATGGCACAACAAAGAAGTCAAAAAAAAAAATTACAACCCATTCAATCAAAGCCAAGTAGTTCTGAAATTAATCGAAAAAAACTACAAAGAAAAATTGAAGAAGACAACATGGTGAGTAAAACTACTTTTGTTGTTGAAATTGAAAGATTATCGAATAAGAATATGTTTGTGTTTATAAATAAAATTTTCATTTTAGATATTACTTCAGCGATTGCAGCAAGCAAAGTCTTGTGTACTTCATACGAGTAAAATTCCAGGGTTTAGAGCTACATACTTATGATGTATGAAAATATGTATCATAATTTCTACTTGTCATTTAAAGTTAGACTAAAATTCAATCAAAAAATGTATGTATTTTAAAAAAATATTGTAGATTTGATACAATGAACTTTTATATGAGATAAATTAATGTATTTGATTTCTAAATATGATAAATAAAATTTTTGTGTGCGTGTGTGTATGTACATGTATGTATCTACAATTTATAAGTAGTTCTTTTATCTAAGGAAAAATTTTAGTGAAAATAAATACAAATTTTTTATTTGAAATCATTTTAATGTGCTTGTTTTTCATTGAATACGAAACAATAAATTGGTTCTAAACTATTACCATTAAATATTTAAAAATTTGAATCAAAGTATGCTAAGTAAACGTTATTTGTTAATTTTTTTTTTTGGAAATCACAAGGAAAACGAAAACAAATATTCAGTATCACAAACATTTGGTGCATCACTCTTAAGATTCTTGTAGCAGAATCTTCCAAAAATGTCGTCGAAGGTACAGCAACATTATCACAAAATATCAATGAGTATCATTGATGACAGTTATTCTTTTTGTGTCGGTGTCCAAGTCTCCGAAGAAGATGGTGTCCATATAGTGCTTAAAGATCGAAATGGATCAAAACCAGAACGTTCCTACAATAAATATATTTTTTTAGTGTATAAATTATAAAAGAGAATCAAAGACTTAAAATATTTTATTTGGAATAAAAATCCAAGGAATTTAAATTTTTTAAGATGTCCACTTGACCAATATATAATATCAGTTTCTTTTAAGTATAAAATAAGGTAAAATATCATAATTTAGGTATTTAAAACGCATTTTATTATACGAAGACATTAACTTTAATTGGAAAAAATGAAATTTTATGAATTTTTAGAGAATGATTAATTTGATCATTACATAGTGTGTTTGTTTTGTCATTTCTGGTTATAAACTTTTGTATCATCACAACTAATTAATTTGAAATATGTACTCAAATTTTTTTGATACCATAATTTACCCAATGATCCATATTATTTATAAAGTTAAAATTTATAATTGGAAAATGTGCAAAAATATTCTATTAAAAACTGCTTAAATTACATTTTTTAATTATTCAAATAAGAAAAAAATTTTGATTTGTAAAATGGAATGCATAAAATGTAAGAGCATTATTGATAGTTTCATTTATGTAACTTTTTATATCATACTTGAACAGTTGGTTCTCTCGACTGCGACAATGGTGTAGCTTGCAGAGTTGTTGGTGGTGTTGGTGCACCCCACGGAGCAGCTGCCCATACACCTCCAGTATTTATTCCCCATACACCACTCCTCTCTTCTCCAACAGCTCCACGAGTATATAAAGGTTCCCAATTTGTCTCCACAGTAACCCAATTATCTAAAAAAAATTTTTGCATTATTTATTATATGTATTTATATTAAATAACAGATTTTTTTCAAAATAAGTTCATAAAAATTAAAACCTTTTAATGTATCTGATAAATTTGGGATTTTTTCAGCTGGTTTTGGTGGATCTAATTGAAATGTTGTATTTTCTGGTAATAAATTCAACATAGAACTGCTGTCGTGCCATAACCGACAGTGAGAATCATCTTCTGTACTTTCTAATTCGACAAGTGGTTCGTCAGTTTCAGGAAGATCGTCATACGGAACCAACTCTGGTTCATACTGAAATTGAAAAAAATCATGTAGTACTTAAGTTTCGTATTATATTACGAAAAAAGTTGTAAAAGTTAATTTTTTTCAAAGAATAATTTTACATATACCGAAAAAGTTAAAAAAAACATACAAACGAATAATTTTCGCTAGTATCGAAAAGAACCGCTATATTTAAATAATAATTATATGGATGATATATTTAACTACTACTTTTATTTTTCAAGAAAAATATACCAAAAACTATTACTTTTAGAAACTCAACAGTATTTCGTTATTTTATTTTATTTTATTAATATTTAACGGGAGTTATCGCTTTACAACTTACTAGGAGAGGTCACGGACTCCGGATAACGGATTTCGCTCAAACTTTGAGATATGTTTTTAGATGCTAAAATATGAAGAATGCTAGAATATTAGACCCTAACGCTTTGATAAA
>JAWWEQ010000031.1:3024074-3054382 GCA_035583055.1 Torymus tubicola
TTTAACATGTGATTATAATTTTCGATACTTTCAATAATGTTTGAAATTTTATTTAGGTCGAAAATGCTTCCATTTGATTAACATGTTAACCAACGAAAATGGTTAATTTTCTACCAGGATATAAGTGTAAAAAGATAATTATAGAATAAATAATTGTAATGTTATCACTTTACTTACTTTTATAATCAATATTATCAATCAAATTATATACATATGTACATATGAAATATTGATATACAATTCTTATGGAACAAAATTTAAAAATTTTATAAATAAAATAAATGATCATGTTTTTTAATGTTTTTTTTTTCTGTATACAAAAGTATATAATAGACATATATGATAAATTACTGATTGAAAAAGTGATACATACGAAATTTATCATTTACTTCAATAATCGATATGTAACGACTGCCGAGCTGCTCGTTCGCCTGCAAAATAGCAACCCGCCAGTCACATTAGAATTTAGAGGTTTAGAGTGCTTTATTCTATTTTGCAGGTGTCTATTTTGTTGTCAAAACACTTTTTTTTGTTATTTTTACCTATTTCATATGTTTAAAACAACGAAAACAGATTTTTTTATTAATATTATATTATAAAAAAGTTTGTATTAATTACTATGATGAAATAAAAGCGAATTTAGTAGAGAAAAATTCCAATCCTGATAGATGATCTTTGAGAAATCGGCCACAAAAGAGTCAAATTTTCTCTACACATATAACTATATCAAGTGCATACAGATTTTTCAGAATAATTGCTAAATTCTGAAAATTTAACATTACCCCAGGCGGAAATAACTTTTGCGTAAAATTGCTAATAAAATCAAATAAAGGCTTATAACAACAAATAATAACAGGGCGATTTGGGACGCTGATAACAATTAATAACTAATATTGATAAAATTTCATCATTAAATTCGGAATTTTGATTAATTTTTAGCTCTAAATCGAAGCAAAATTTCGAAATATCTTATACAGACTTTTTTTCTTGTAATTTTTCGTAGTATTTAACTATATTATTTTCAGATCTGTGTACGATTTAAACAAAAAATTATGACACGAATGAATTTTTTTAGATCTATAAACGATCATTAATCATTACAGGATTCATACGGACACTTTTGGACAATCAAAAGGTATCTCCATGAATTTTTTGGTAGATCCTGATCGGACTTCTAATTCTTTTAATTTACATGTTTCATTTGCATATATGTGAGGGAAAACATAAACATACGGTGTTAAAAATATTTTTATTGAAAAGCTGAGCGGATTCTACAAAAAAAAACTATTCTTGTGTTTATCGCAAAAAATGCTTCCCTGAGGAGTTATGTAAATTAATGAAAATCGGTCAAAAATGCAAAAAATCATGCAAAATTGAGTTTTTGACCTCTTATATTTCCAAAAGGGGTAGCAGAACATTTTCTGAGAGTTTCACGAAAATCTATTTTTTGACCTCTCGATTTGACAGACTTGGCCATATATATATATATATTATACGTATATACTGTACTCACTTTACACATATACGGCGCGTGTAACTAACGGTTTATATATAGACACACACACACGCATGTATATATATTTTTATAAATCGAATTCGAATGCCGATTCACGTTCTTCCGGGAGGAAGAGCTGCAGTGCTGCGCATACACAGACTTGAACTAAACGAGCGAGTGGCAACTGCAGGCAAGTCGATTTTACCTGCTTAGAAATCGTGTACACGTTCGCTGTAAGAATATAATATACACTGACATTCACATACAGGCATATATATATATATACACACGTATGCGCGAGCGCGATTATGACTTTTGATACAATTACGAGTTTCGCGGAGAAACGTGCGTTTTCGCGCTATTGTTAAAAATTTGTCACTTCTGAATCCAAGAAAATATAAGTGGGATATGAGTAATTGAAGCTGAATTACGAATCGGTATTACAAAAGATCGAGCGGGATAAATGTGTATATAGCGAGGCCCTGGAATGAAATCATAGGAGGATAAAACACTCGGTTGCGGATAAGCTTTATATATAGTATGTGATCGAAAAGGCGCTAATTAACACCTCGCTGATAACCGATAACAATCGTCGCTATATAGCACGCATTCTTTTCACGATATACCATATATAAGCTCGATCGATTTATACACGCGCTTACATCATCATCGGTATACGTTGAAAAATTGGCCACTCGACAAAATATATATCTTACACTTCAAGTAAGTACAAGAACGATCAGGCATCATATGGTGTAGAAGATGAGCAAAAGTAAATTACAAGATAAATCAGCAAATGACTTTAAACGATCGTGATTTCCAGTGCCGTTGGCACGCTTGATCTCTCTCTCTCTCTCTCTTTCTCGTGCAATACAACATACTAACCCAACCCTCGGCGTCATTCCATTCGTCCTCGGCTATTGCTCGGCGCAAGCGCAAGCGTCCACTCCAGCAGCATTAGTGTGCTCGCACACACACACACATCCACACATGCTATAATACAGACGATAATACACGGACCGATCACCGCGACGTCGTTGTCCCGTCGTCGTCGTCGTCATTTTCCTTTTAACTGCGCGTGTGAGTGTCGAACCAATGTAACAAACAGCTCGCGAACGACGATTATTGCTGATAAGAAAAAGGTAAGAGTATACGAGAGAGGCGTTCTCGCGAGAGAGTAACTTTGACAATAGCCATATACAACAGTGTGCACTTCCCGTCAAGGGAGAGTCAAGTCGATTTATTCTCACGACCTAACCTTAAAGGACATTGTTGTTCGAGTGTGCGTCAGTGTGAGCGTATGCGTGCGTGCATACGTGCTGTATAGAGACTTAGAGAGGGAGAAAAAGAGAGAGGGAGATAGTGCGGGTGCATGAGTAAAGAAGTGAGAGTGTGCGTGCGCGTTGTCTCTTTGTATTTGGGCGTTACATTTTTTTTCTGTTCTCTTTGTAGGCCTCCTGCTCGCGGCGGAGCAAGAGAGACTGCGACTGCGGCTGACTGAAAGAAAATACACGTCTTACAAGAGAGTCGTGCTTAGCGCATATATGAAGCGCGCACAATGAGCGCACTGTGCACGCTGCTGCGGCAACAGCTACAGCAGGGCGTAGTAGCTCGACGGTGAAAGAATTTTCCCGAGGATGAGGACGAAGACGACGACGATGATGACGATACTGGCTTTTTGCTGTAGACGAGCCACACTAGAGGGATAAGAATCGTGTATATTTTTCAAGATAGTAAAAGAGTGAGAGAGAGAGAAAGAGCGACTCCTTTTTTCATACGTGTATATAAGTCAAACTAGATAAACGAGAGAGAGAGAGAGAGAGAAAGTAGGTGTTTATTTGGATATAAAGATAAATACATATTTTTTTAAATTCTTTATTGAGAGACAAAGTCAAGTGAGTGCTTGCTGAATTGTACAAAGATGAGTCTGAATATCGTTAAGTTCTTCCAGAAGAAGAAACATCACAGTTCGGTTACTACTGACACAGTTGGCGAAATTGGTCTGCCAACCAATGTGTCGCATCAGTTTCATGTAATCAAAAATGCTGAGACTGGCCAGCTGGAGGGCCTACCTGATTCCTGGATGCGTTTGCTCAATACACAGATCACCAAATCGGAGCAAGATGAGCATCCAGCGGCAGCTTTACAGGCTATCAAGTTTTACAATTACTCTATAAAGAAGAAACCTACACCGCAAGAAGAAGTGTTCAAACCTTTTGTTACAGAGGATGTCATTGAAGAAGAATCCCTGGAAATAGATAAGATATTAGCTAAGAAATGCAAAGCTCAAAGAGACTCGGATGGGTCAACATCAGCTAGTTCTACAGACAGTCAAGTGCAGAGGTTACCACCAGATCTTCCTCCAAAGGTCAAAAAGCCAACAAAACCAGCTCTCCCTCCAAAAATTAAAAATCCTCCAAAGCCAGCACCCAGGAAGTATGTGGAGCGCAAAGAGAAATCACTTACGGAAATTCTTGAAGATCTCAATAACTGTCAACTAGATGATTATGATCAATTGCCAGAGGATAGCAATGGTAATAGGCAGCCCATAGAAAACACTGTTTTGCAGCAAGAAGTTGAAGAAGAAGAAACTCCAGTTTTGCGAAGAAAAACTAACAGTTCTCTTCCCACCTTAAGTGATGTAGAAGTTTATGAAGAACTTCAAAATATCTGTCAAACTGATGATCCACAGCTGAGATTTGAAAAAATCAAAGAAGTCGGAGCTGGCTCTTCTGGCAAAGTATTCTTAGCTACTGACTTATCAAATAATCAGAAAGTGGCAATTAAGGATATTGACCTATCAAAGCAACCTAAAAAAGAACTTATGCTAACAGAAATTAAAGTCTTAAAGGAATTCCGTCACCCAAATTTAGTGAATTTTTTAAGCTCTTATCTAGTCGATGATCATTTGTGGGTAGTAATGGAATTATTAGAAGGTGGTCCTTTAACTGATGTTGTGACTGAAACTGTGATGAAAGAAGCACAAATTGCTGCTGTATGTCGTGAAGTTCTGAACGCAATAAATTTCTTGCATTGTAAAGGTATTATTCATAGAGATATAAAATCAGACAATGTTCTCTTAGGCATGAATGGTACAGTGAAAGTAACAGATTTTGGTTTTTGTGCAAATATTGTGGGTGATGAGAAACGGCAGACAGTTGTGGGAACTCCTTATTGGATGGCACCAGAAGTTGTTACAAGAAAACAATATGGAAAGAAAGTTGACATTTGGTCTCTGGGTATTATGGCCATTGAAATGATTGAAGGAGAACCTCCATATATGAAAGAAACTCCATTGAGGGCTTTATATTTAATAGCAGCTATTGGTAAACCTCAAATACCCAGCTGGGATAACCTCAGTGCAAAATTCCAAAACTTCCTGGAGAGATGTCTAGCTGTGGAAGTTGACGATAGAGCATCTGCTGAAGAGTTACTAGCTCATCCCTTCCTTGAAAACTGTGCAGAACTTTCTACTTTGAGTCCACTAATACGTGCAGCACAAAAAATTTTACATAAAGCTTACTGAATCATGTCAGTTAAAAGTAAGATTTTCCAGTGTTAGGTTTATTTCCAAAAACGTTTTCAATGATCTTAAATATTGTACTTCAGTCTGTATCATGTTTGTTCATTCCACAATACTACATTCTTTTGATAAAGGGGTATCTATGATTTTTATTCAATGTAAATGAAATGAAATTTATAACAGTTGATTTTTTTATACATTCAAATGTGTTTTAAGAATGTTTTAAAAACTATTTTAAACTATGTTGCTGTGATTACAAAGAGGTCCCCTTAGTCATAAATTCCGGACAATATCGTTCTTAAAAGCAATTTTTTGAGAATGTTTTGCATTCCCAAAGACAAGTCTGAAAAATGTGCAATTTAATAAGATTCATAATAACAGTAGTACTTTTTAAGATAATGCATTTCAAAAGAATGAAGTTTATATAGATTTTTTGTTGAAATTAGAGTGTCGTACTTATTGAAAAATTTATACCAATAAAATGTACCAAGTTGTGGCTAAAACACAATTTGCAAATAAGTGCGCTTTTTGAAAGTCAATTATTTGATCAAATGGCATAAAAGATATGTGAAGCGTATTTCCACATGTGAGATTTCAATTTTGAGCGTTGTAACAAACGTATTAAAGAAGTATTATAAAACGGTACAGAGGACTAAGCGTTTACTACGCTAATTTTTATACGAGTTTTGAAAGACAAGCTTTCGTATGAATTTACCAAATTTTATACAAATTTATGTATGTACTTGTCATCCGCGAGAATTATTCTTTGTAATGTGCCTAAAGAGTATGTAATTGCTCAATGATATTTGAACCATATACTACTATAAAACGAATAGTATAATGTATATAAAATGTATATTTAAGACAATTTATGAATAATATTCACTTTTATCAAATAAAAAGCAATCGTTTTTTTCTCTTCATCTTACCATGACACATGCAAAAAGAATTTCTAACACTAAAAATTGTGAACAATAAATACTTTATTTACATGATGGATCCTTGACTCTCGACACTACATCGCCCCGGCGATCGATACTCTATACCGACAGCTTCTTTTTTTTTTCATTTCTTAGATAATGTAGCATTTACATAATATAAATTATCGAATTCATAATTTGATCTAATTTTCCTAATAACATACGTACAATACTGAATGATTGTAACGTTCGTGTGTTATACTAAACGATTAAATTAAACATTCTCTCAAATCTTGGTGTAAATAAAATCAGATGTAACAACAATCCATCGAACGTCTTGCCATTTTAATAATTATTTTTTCACTTATCAATGAGTTCGTACACCTTTTGTACCCTTAGACTTCTTCTCTCTTTGGCTCTTGAAGCGTTTGCGACGGCCATGGCCTGATTTATAAGCCGACCTCGATTTCTTTTTTAGTATCTTGCGATCGTCAGCCTGTAAACGCAACCCTTCGAGACCGCAACGAAATGGAGATCGATTTATGTTCGGCATGGCGTAGCCAATTCACACACTCGTTTTTCGCACTGATTTGTCGTCTAATGGTAACAAGCTTCGAATCGCCATAGGCTTTTGAGTTTTCTATAAGCCCTGACGTGTTTATTTCCTTTGTACAATCGATTGATATTGCGAGGCAGTTTTACAAGATATTGCACAAAGGCTTCTCTGAAATAAATATTTTTAATTAATTTTTCATTCTATTTATATCGTAAAATTATTCTAAACTCAAAATATGATCACGTAAAGTAATTAAAATTAAATACAAGATAATCGTTGACATTATACGATCATGATTAAAAATCTTTAAAATCTAAATATTTCCAAATAAAAAAATGATGAGTCACTAATGATTCACGCCACAAACGATAATTTTACATTTATAAAAAATCTCATATTTTTTCTGCTTACACACTGACATTAATGACAGTTTGACGAAGTCCAACTCACCCTTATGTCATTCTTGTTGTTGCTGTCTTAGCGACTGAGCTCGCCCGACGGCAAGGAACGACGGGTCCTGCAGCAGAGCCTGCAAGACAGCGAGGAACTCGCCGGCTTGATCTTCGTCGATTGCTCTCCTGTCATAGGACAGCGTGACAGTCATCTTAGTCGACTTCTTCAGAGATACATCTAAAAAAATAAGTAAAGTTTTACATAGTAAATCAATATTAGATCGATAACGTATGATTTATTTATCATAATCATAATAAGAAATTTAAAAAAGTACCGAGAATCTCGCGACCAGTTCCTATGGCGAGAATGGCCGTCTGAGGTGGATTGATAATGGCACTGAAATCCCTGATGCCAAACATTCCAAGATTGGAAATCCTGAAAGAAAGTTATGATTCATGAACAATGATTATATGACGTAATACTTATGACGATCCAATAAATAAATACGAAATAATAATTTTGATGCGATTTGTAAGATACTTTAATTGTGAGCATTTTTCTTCGTACACTAGGTTCGATTACACTAGTATAGTAGATCTTAGTGTAGTTAAAATAAATTAAAAAGTTTATAAGATATTTTTATGTAATAATATTTTCGGTATACTATTTTGTATAAGCGGTTAGTAGATTTTAGACTTTTGATCTAACTTTTTATTTATTTTAAAAATTGAAATAAACGTACGTAAATGTTCCTCCTTGGAATTCTTGCGGCTGGAGTTTCCCTTCCCGGGCTTTACCAGCCAATGTTTTAACATCATTCGAAATTTCGCTTAATCCTTTTGAAGAAGCATTGAACACAATAGGTGTTATAAGACCTGTTGGTGTGGATACCGCAACGGAAACATCTACTTTCGTTTGAGGAATTTTCTAAAATTTTCAAAATAAAATGAAATAATATAAATTATTGCCAATTAATGATTATTATTAAATACGTATTTCGATAATATTACCTGTCCGTTTTGGTACAGTGCGTTGACTTCGGGACATTCTAATAATGCATGAGCCACAGCTTTGATAATAAAATCGTTTACAGAAACCTTTACGTTATCTGCTCGTAATTTATTACGAATTTCGTTAAGTTTGTCAATACCAATTTCAATACTGGCATAGGAATGGGGAATTTGACTCTAAAACGAATTAAACATAGATTACTTCAAGTAGATAAAAAATTACTTTAATAACTTTGGCACGTATAAACATACCTTCGATTCACCAAGACGTTTGGCGATAACGGCTCGAATATTCGATACAGCACCATCTGTGAATGTGGATGGACCTCCTGACCACGCAACAGGACCAGAACCTGGAGCTTTTACTGATGGTGCCTTTGAACCATCAACACTCGGTGCCGATACTATAAAAAAATAGAAGTTTCAAACGTGTACTATAAACAAATTAAATGTTTAAAATAATTTAAAAAAAAAAATTATGAATTTACCAGTCTTAGGTGCGACTTTTTGCACGTTATTCGACTTAATGTGAGCAATTACATCTTCTTTTAGAAGACGATTCGGACGACCAGTACCTTTGATGGATCCCGAACTCAGACCATATTCTTCCAGTAACCTTTTCACTGCCAATCCATATACCCTACAAAATTAAAACGTAAGGAATGTGCTTTAAAATATTTTTTAATATTACATTTGAATTTCTTAGCATCTAAAAAACATACTGTATTAAAATTTGGTGTTGAACAGAATTAAATATTAATTCAATTTTCGTATTGAATTAAAAATTAGTTTCTCGCGAATAAAAAAGCATTGAAAATAGATTTTTGTAAAAAGACTTACTGTCCACTTGGTGGTGTTTTATCTCTAGTTCCTGTAGTAGTTGCAGCAGGTGCTGTCGTAGTGGGTGCAGCCGCAGCCGGAGCTGTAGCAGCAGCAGCTGCTGCACTTTTTTTCAGTACTGTGGGAACCACCATTTTGGAAAGGTCAAAATCTTTTTCAACAATAACAGCAATTAGATCTCCAACTTCTACTTGATTTCCTTCAGGAGCCAAAATCTTTACTAAAGTACCCTCTTCTTCCATTTCAAATGTCATAACAGCTTTGTCAGTTTGAATTTCAGCTATGGCATCACCAGCTTCAATAGAATCACCTTCTTTCTTCAGCCATTTCACAATTGTTCCAGTAGTCATTGTTGGTGAAAGAGACGGCATAGCAACATTTGTCCTGTTGATTTTAATAAATATGTAAATTTATTTTTGTAATACTAAATTTAAAAATTATTAAAATTATTGAAAAATTTAATTTACTAGAATTAAAAAATTAATTTTAAGTGGTTGATAAAAGCAATATTAGATATATGTACATACTGTCCTGATGGTGGTTCTTCAATAGGTCCAGCAGGTGCTGCAGCTGCTGCTGCAGGTGCAGATGCAGAAGCTGCTGGTGCACTAGCAGCTGGTGCAGAGGCTCCATCAGGTATTTCAACTGATTTCCAGTCCTCATCGGCTTCAACAGTCAGGGCAATTAAATCTCCAACTTTTGCATTTTTCCCTTCGGCAACCTTGTGAAATTCATTTGTTATTAATATAAAAATAGGGTAAAGTAAAATGTTTTCGATACAGGGATTTCAAAAATTCAAAATAAAATAAAAATCATTATTACTTACAACAATTTTAGCAAGAACACTTTCATCATCAAATTCCAATGTCATGACAGCTTTATCAGTTTGAATATCTGCAATAGCATCTCCTGGAGCAATAGCTTCACCTTCCTTTTTCAACCACTTTACGATTACACCATTTTCCATAGTCGGCGAAAGAGCTGGCATAAGCAGCTCTTTGCCTTTTACTGTAAATCGAAAAAATAATTGGTAAAATTAATAAAAAAATTTTTAAATAAATTTTCTTATAAATTAAATACCGAATATAATATAAATGATATTAGATTGAATCTAATATTATTATGAGAACTAATCAAATTTATCAGCAAAATTATGGTCTACCTAAATTTTTAACAATTAAGTTTGTATTATATATTGAGATGAATGATATTTGGAGTTGCAAAATTAATCTGTGTATACTATCAAATAATATGACTTTTATCAGAATGTTATAAATCAAAATCCAATTAATGTCAACACAGTATTAACTTTGTCAATATCTCACTGATTCTTAAAATAACCAAGCATCTATTCAAAATAAATATACAGATTATATAAAAATAGAATGAAAGATAAAAATCAAATAACACTGTCAAATGTATTTCTTTTTCATCTGCATATTTTAAATATTCAAAACTCTAATTGCCTGTGCATATACCTACTTCAACATTAACATCTTTACTGTATTGAAAAAAAATTGTTGACTTCATTTGACAGTTTATGTCTCCTTTTCATACATACAACGTTGCATAACTAACAAACCACAACTCCAAAACCAAACCCCTTGCCCGGAGGCCCTGTTGACCTGTCAAATCGCTGATCTCTCGCAAAATCTAATTTAAGAAACATGAAAAAGGTGAGAAAAAGGACATAGAGCCGACTTTTTAAGGGCAAATCCATCAGTCCAACCTAACCTCATCATATCCTAAACTCTGCTCCAAAAAAATCTATCCAACCACTAAAAAAACTTACCGTCGAGGACCCAGCTTGTGTGGAAGCATAGCCGCTTGTACTTGGGTGGTAGCAGGGCGCGTGGCATCGCACGCTTAACGTGGTTAGCCACGAAGAAGCCGACCCCGCACCTCATCACGTACGCCATTTTCGCGGCCAACCGACGTATACGTCGTCGCGTGCAGACACCCGCGTCGAGACGTCGTCGTTCGTATATAGTAGAGCACGAGCAGAAGCTCGATCTCTGCAAGCTATATACTTAATACTAGTGTATATATATATATATATATATATATTGGCTTAGCAGAAGAGTAGCGCTGGGAGCGCGGCGAACGCGCGCATGTGGGACCACAGAGAACGCGTGATGTGACCTCTTCACGTGTCGTCCCCGTCAAGGTCGTCGAGATTCACGTGGCGATCATGGATTTTTGCGCGTATATACCGCGGAATGATACTTTTGGGACTGGAGATAATGTTTTGGGTTATATAGGCGAACAGGTGATGTGATGGAGTGCGAATAACGTAGGACAGTTGAATAGACCGTGATTAATGAAGATTATTAAAATTTAGACGGGTCATACAGAATTATTTAATAACGTGTTATTTATATATTTTGTAAAATTAAAAAATTTTTTATCTTTTTTTCGAAATATCAAATTTTAGACTTCATAATCAGTATTTTTTGCGAATGTAAATTTTAAAATATTTATTAAAAATAGAAAATATCTATAATTATTCTTCACTAAACAGAATGAAAGGACAATGGAATTTGTTACCGAGAACGATTACTGCTAAACAGTAGATTATATCGTTTAAACAAGCCACCCGTTCTCTTTCTAAGGCCTATTGATTCATTCCTTGATCTGTATCAATAGCCAATACCTATATTATTTTAATATAATAATTGTATATCTTTTGCATTTTTTTTTCAAGGACCTCTTGGCCCGTTTAATAAACATAAATAAATAAATAAATTAGAAACATATAACATTATAAATTTTCTAAAATATTAACTATACTTTTAAAAGTCTATTGTACATATAATATACTTCAAAATTTTCAAGTTGACTTTTTATAAAAAAAATAATAGTAACTTAATTTAATATTATTGTAAAATATAGCATATTTCATATTTGCTTAATTTCATTAGAGTAGATCATAAAATTAAAAGTTGCACATTTTTTAGTATTAAAATCATAATACATAAAGTATTATAACTGTATATAGGTGTCGCGGTCGAACATATGCGGATATAATTAAAATCGTATGAGTTTTTAAAAACCAGAAATTGAAATAAAATTGTAAAATCTACATGCATTGAAGACTATGAAAATTATTCACGAAATTACGCAAATAGTGATATATTATTCACGAAATTACGCAAATAGTGATATATATACACGCACAAGTATACACAGAATATATAGAACAGTAATATATATATCGAGAATTAATAATTTTTAAATCTTATATTCTAATTGCATTTTATTAATTGTATGGTTATCAATTGTGGAGTGAAACTAATTTTTATACCAGAGATCAACGGTCATACAAAGCTAATGTTAAGAAGGGGTTTACGTTGTCTATCACAAAACACAATAAATTCAAAAATATTCCTTGATTATGCATAAAAGATTTACGAATCAGCCTATATATACCATCAACGATAAAATTCCATTGTTCATTTTCCGGGATTTCTATATACACGCAATGTCTAATGTCTGTATATAGCTCTATATTCATGAAATCATTGGAATTTACTTAGCAATCAACGCCAAGACGTTATATTACATTTAAAATACCTTTAAGGCATGCACTGAGTATCACTACTAATTATATTGATGATTGCATTTACACATAAATAAATCGTAGTAATTTAAACGTAAATTGAATCAAAAATGTTTTATGTACAAACATTATGGAATTGTAAAAACATAATAAGTAGATACATAAATGGATCTAAAACAAAACCAAAGAGGAGGCTTTATTAGTCATCCATTGTAGTAAGTGTAGAAGTAGAAGAATGAGAAAACGAATTTGAAAGTTTATGAAAGTTTGTGACTCATATTCTACTTTGAATCTATTATAAATTGTAATGATCTAGATTTACAACAAAATTATTGATGTTAAATTAGGATATTTTTGCAAAAATACATATTCAATGCACACATTGTATTAATATTTTTAGAATAAGGAGGGGTTTACATCCAAATCGTCTATAAACTTTAAATATGAAACAAAATAATTTATTTAGCAATTTATACATCTTTCTTTTGTTTCAACAAAGATACTATTTCAAATTTTTAATAAAATATATATATATAGTATCAAATTTTTGTTTGTATATTTGTACAAAATGGTTTTTACAAAATCAGCGGCGCTAAAATTTTCAAGTTATTTAAAAAAAATCTAAACACAACACAAAATAACAAAGTTTCAACCCGATCAAGTTCTCAAATAGATTCTAACGCTTTAACGTGACCTTATGCTTTCATACTATTAATCAATAAACTGTATCATATAATTGCAGTACTGATCATTTAAATTTAACAAGCTATTCTATTACAAAAAAAAAACATGTAGTGAATCTAAAATCACAGTGAGTGTTGACTGTTGCACATGCGCAAGAGTCTCCGTCGAAACATATATAATAAACCGGAGAGCGGCTGTCCTAACTTATAAATACAATATTTCTTTGCGTCCTTTGATTGCGTCGAACCGAGATGTACCGAATTCATTCCTTTCTCTCTATCTATATATATACACACACAATTGCAGTAATTCAAAATGACTATATACACACATGACGGGGGCTCTCACGTTATGCGGAGCCATCGAAGACACATGACGGTGGCTACCAATTTTGCCTTGGTATATCGTCGCCGGCTTCTGATATTTTTCAAATTAAAAACTATATGTTTTATAAATAAATTACAGAAATAATAGTTAATAAGCTCATGACACTCGTAGGAACCACTCCGCACAAAGTCATGAAAATATGTAGTCCTTATAGGGGTCGCAAGTAGCTTCTTTGATTTCATAACAACATCGTACTTAGCGTCTTAAGAGCTTGCACGTGGCGTTAAAATGAAATTAATCAATTGGGTATGCCCATGGGTGATCGATGTAACCGTACTGGATATCCATAAGGCGCTTACGGATCGCCCTGTAAACTGGATCAGCGTGGTCCGTTGTTGGTATGTACAGCGGCTGTTCCATGTACTCGATGTGCGAGACTGGACTGACAATGCAGGCTGTGCCGGCGCCGAAAAGCTCGAGCATCTGCGAAAACAAAAACATTGTTCACGTTATACGTTTGTTATGATTAAAAACAATTTGATTTATTTTTTGAAATTATTTATATTGCGCTAACTAGAAGATGGCGATTCTTTTGAATATAGAAACATGAAGAAAACTACAATATTATAGATCCTAATGTTAAAAAAACTTTTAGATTTTTTTAGCCTTATTTTGAAAATAGTCTTGAAAAAACTTCTGTTTAAAGTAATAACGAATTTAACTACGGAAAATCGTGAATATCATTTTAAAAAATAGGAAAAAAAAACTGAAAAAAAATAAGCTTTCATGTGTTTTTTAAAAATGAAAAAATGTTGATCCCTTCCATTGTTCAAAATTGATCTTCAAAAATGCCTTGTTTAATCCCATAAATCATCTTTTCGACTGCCTTCACATTTCAATGCACTTCTCATGATAACATTGACATTTTTGAATTCTTAAAAAATCAAATGAAAGCTCATTCTCACTAGTTATCTTTTCTATTTTTCAAATCACCTTTAAAACTTTCCAAAGTTAACTGATTAGCTAATTTTATTCCAACTCTAGTCACAACTTATTAATTCTATCGCAGCTGTATTGTATAATTATCATCAAAGCGAGTACTTTCGTATAGAGCCGACGTTTCCTCGCCGGAGATTCAAGGACATTATTTATTGTGTCATATTGATAGCGCGTTATGATTGATGCAAGCAACGATATTGATTGATTCAGAAATATTAATTTAATCATCCAGCAGTGTGGAAAACACGATTCTCTCTTTTCCCTACTTACTCTGTTTTCCGATAGCAGATTGCAGACCTCTTCCATTGTGATTTTTCTCTCGGACACTTTGAACTGATTCCATTCACGGGCAATGGTCAGAATGGAATTCCTCGTTATCCCTGGCAGAATGAGGCCGTTCAAAGGCGGTGTGACTAGTTCTTTCTCTGTGACAAAGTTCAAATAAATATATATACATATTTTTACAACTTCTCTTCTTTCCCGACGATTAACAAAACCGACGGATCGACTCTTTGTAATAAACAAGATAACTACTAAATAGAGCGAGAGAAATAATTATAATATATCCGAGGCGCAAGTTCAATTCGTATATTATACGTTATTGTACGTGATTCTGGCAATATACTATATACAGTGCAAACTTACCTCCATTATCATTAATGTAGAACATGAAGATATTCATGGTGCCGACTTCGGTCAGTTGATGATCCTCGCCGTACAGCCAGAGTACCTGTTGCAGTCCTTTCTCAATAGCCTCCTTTTGTACATGAATTGTCGGCGCGTAATTACTGCCCATCTTACGGTCACCACAGCCACCAGGCCAGGCACGTGTGTAACGCGGATCGGCGAGCAACGAGACACCCCGATCAGCAGTTTGACCCTTGAAATACGAGCCTACAGGGCTGAGGATTACGTAGAGCATGGCTGAGTCTGATGTTGCGACGCCCAAGGTTGGCTGAAAGGTTCAGAGATTATTTATTTATTTATTTCATCATTTTCTTCCCGTCGATGCGAGTGAACGAGTTTTGAATACGTTCGAGGGAATGATCAATTTATATCGATTGATAGTTTATTGTTTAGAGATTGATGAATTGTTTTTAATGTAAGCATTCTATAATCAAGATATTTTAGTATTATGAGCTAACAGATCTTGATTATTCGTATATATATACACGGATCATATATGTATAAGTTTTAAATAAACCGATGAAAATGCTCATTTAGATAGTTTAATTTTGTTTATATCCTTGTCCCGTAATTATTCAATTTGCAAACGGCATTTCCCAGAAATGCATTATATTTTTAAACTTTGTAGTCATTTCGTAACGCAACTTTATCGTCTAACGATACTTTTATTCGTTTTAATCTGACGAAATTATTCTTCAGCATGACGCGTAATATCGCGCGCACAAATCCACTATATCCTCTATTAATTGTTATTATTTTCACTTTCCTCAACCGAAATCCGCAGTAATTATTAATTTATTATTAAAAGGTTGCATCGCCAGCTATTATCACCTCTTTTCTTCACCCTCTGCGACAACGTTATCTTCCAACCCACCTCTATATATATATTAAAGTTTTTGCTGCGAAATTCTTTCGGTACCGTGCCAATCTCAATCAATTAAAAAAGAAAAAGAACTTAATAATTTCAACATCAATATATATTAATTAATCTTACCGAACTGCCTATGTATATATATTTTTTTTTAAACACGAAAATTAGCTTTACTCGCATCGTGCCCTTATCGTTCTATTTATGCATTTTAAATAGCCAATTTTCATATCAGAACCGCACCAATGATAAACGATCGTACGTTGCATCATATACGCTTGCGCGCGCATCTTACCGATTCCCTATAAAAAAAGCCATTCAATATATACATACATATATACATATACATTTCGACACTTACGCCCGCGCCTGGCTTTGCTTATCAATCGGCTATTCATAAACACTTTATCCTGTAGAGATAAAAGCCGCTATACGTGCGTATAATACATAAGTATATCCGTTTAGGACGAGAGGGGCATATTTAGAACATATATAACAACTATATAGCTATATATTACACGCGGATTTTTTTCTATGTATAAGATGAATCTAACCCATCTTTCATTTTTGCGCAGTGTATAATATACAACAACAACAACCGTACTGGAATTGTTATGTTCGTTATTCCATCTTTCTCGATAATAATATAACACGCGAACTCGCGTCTGATGAACCATGGCGAATAATCGATGATAAGCTGTTCACAGCAGCCGGTGCGCGTGTTTTCTCGCTTTGTGCAGTAACAGCAGCAGTATGTATAGAAATACGCGTCTTCGCGAGCACCCGATAATATACGCGAAAAAGAGAAGAGCGCGTGTATGTATATATATACACACACACGTATTCTATTTTGCGAAAATGCTCGATTGTTCTTATATTGCAGCAAGGCAAAGGTTGCCTTTGCCCTGTTGTTTTATCATCTTTCTCTTGTCGACTATCGACTATTCTCGCGTATATGCATCATATATATACACACACACACACATCACGCAATATATAGCACAAGTTCGCAAGACGATCAAGGAGAGTTTTCTAGAAAATGAATTTGAAAAAATATACCGATGTCTAATATATAATTATTTATCGAACGATCGTTACGTTGTATATATTATTATTAGGACGATGGTGCAAACAACTATACAATACACCCACATGGAAAAATTAATCAACATCATATAGCGGTAACACGTATATATAAGTATATTTATAGTATATTATTGGTATACACATTGTACGCGGCATCATCCGAAGCAATCCTTAATCATGTACGCATATATACGAAACTCGATCGATCACGGTTTTCCATCTCTATAAAGTATATATCTTTTGTTTGCCGCACGCGCTTCGACGTACGCTCGTGAATCACACTTGTTGACTTGCACGCTGCGCGAAGCACACATCGCGCCATACGAAGTCTCACATCGCGCGCGTTATCGTATATTGAGAAATTTACTGATATATATATATATATATATATATACACGCAGGCGCACACGTATATTATATATGTATATACATATTTCAAGTGATGCAAAGTCAATGACGCTGATGACATAAGTGACTCTGATTATCACTATAAGTATGTGTATGCGAGATAATATATGCGTATATATCTATATATCTTACGTCGATGCCAATGAGAGTGGGCCTGATGTATAAGCTTGAAGCCTCGGTATGTGGTACCCATTCCTGGTCGATACTGATAAGCCTGTTGATGCACTTGACAAGTTCGGCACCGTTAAAGCTGGGTAAACCTGAGCGTACAGCTGATGCATTCATCCGGTCCATGTTCATGTCAGGCCTGAACACGCGGATTTTACCATCAACGCCACGATATGCTTTCATCCCCTCGAACAACTGTACGTGTAGGTAATAATAATTGTTACGTCAGAGATTTAAGAAATGTATATATATATATATATAAGTATAGTTCGAAGGTGGTGTTCAAATGGCGCGAGATGATATTACAGTTGTGTAAACAGCAGTATACGCGTGAGATAATGCGGACAAATTGATAAGGTATATATAATGCGAGCGAAACGAAAAAAAATTGAGTGGTATTTTGTAACTTTGACATTGGAAAATTCGTTTATTTTTTTTATTAATTGTTATCGGGGTACTGACCGTTCTTTTGACTCCTTTATATGCTTGGTAATAATCAGACTATTGTTTACAAGAGTTAATTGGAGTTTTTTTTTTAGAGAACAATGAATAATTAACTTTTGCTAATACTATCAATTGCAAAGATTTAAGCTAATGTCTGGCTATCTATGGGTTTAAGGTTTTTAATGTCTTTCTGATATTCTGGTATATCAAATGATGGATTATTGAATATGTAAGAAATTTACCTCAATAGCATAATGAAGGACTTTGGCGGCAGGATGTAAAACTAGATTTTCAAAGGGAGTGATCTCTGGTGTTTGCCAACCGCCAAGGGCCTCGTAGTAGAATATCTTGAGCATGTGATCTGTGAAATATTTGCCAAATGACAAGTCGCTGACATTTGGTTTTGCCTGTAATTGATGGGGTGCTGCCAATCGAACTGACAGATCTGAATACTGAAATAAAATATTGACACACGCTGTTCAATAGCTGAAAAACCAAACAAATTTTCAACTGTTTGATTTTGAAAATTTAAATATACCTTGAAAGTTCTCTCTGGCAGCACAGCTTCCTTATCTTGAATTTTCAGCGATGAACTCCATCGTACATTTGGCTGTAGTTGATTCAAGAGGCCACTGAAGGATAAAATCTGTAAACATGATAAAGATTTAAATGAGCTTTCTTCATTTATTTTGCTCGGCTCTGACATCAATGAGATTTATCAGAAACGCACCTTCCGATTTTGATACAACATATTTTTTTCCCCTAAACAATCAATTGCCACTCTATCAATAACTGTATCACAGGAAAAGAGTCATTCAGTTCATTAATTTACTGACATTAGAGATAAGCTGTGTGTATTAATAAGCAAGAGATTCAAAAGGATTGGTTTAAATATTTATCTTTCAAGTGGCAAATTTTCAAATACATGATGATTTTGTATACTTATGTAGTTTCCCTTCTACAAAATCAGATAAGATAATGCTTTTCTCAAAACTGAAGTATCAAACCAAGTTTGATTATTCACAGCTCGATGGGTATTTACAGAGGTATGTCATACTTTTTCCACACTTTAGGGATCACAGCTTATCTTTCCATGTCATTGAGCATGGGGAGATAAGGAGAAGCACGAGATGAACGTTTTTGGTCAATTCTAGAAAATTCTATATAAACCATAACCAGTGGTACAGACAAAAAATCTACTCCCACATAAAACAGAAAATACGATTTCCTCAACGGCGATTGTACGTCACTTTGAAAACTGCTGCTCCAAATACAAACGACTCTTTTCACACGCGCGCTGAATATGCGAAATGTATCCGCCGCGTCGGCCTCGATTAAAATACCAAATCGCGCGGCGAATTAAAAATTCAGTTTCATGAAAAAATTATCTTTCACCCGCGTGCGCGCGCGTGTTCGTCTTTTGTGAAAATCACCCGACTAACGCGGACCGTTGCGTAATAGACACACACGAATTCTTCCTTTACTCCGAAATTCCACCCAATTTTTCCTACACACACACACACACACACACACACACGCATTCGAACTTTCAATCCACTTCTTCTACATTATTCTTCACTACGTTTTCCGCGTTCAATTAGCACGAAATAAACAATTTAAGGGCAACGACGACGACTGACATTGTTTACGACGACACTGCACATATGCACGTGCGTGCATCCATATCACACGTGCCGGGTGAGGTTAGGTCGCACGCTGGCGCGCGAATAGGTTAGACTTTTAAAAAAGCGAATGCACGGCCGTTCATGTATATACTATTGTGCACTTATACAACTTATGCATGGCGATTGTTTCGCCGCGCGTCGCTCGGTGACAATGACCTTTACGTACCTTGCGCCTTAGGTGAACCATTTTTTTCTGCTCTCCTCTTTTCGTTTCTTCTCGGCCGGAAAATTATTCCTCCACGGAATTTCGTCAGTTGTTCAGCAGTATATATTTATATACACAGGTATACGTTGTATATATATATACGTGCGTTGTATATACGTCAACAACGTTTTTCTCTATAAATATTATATTATATAGTATATATAATTTACACGGCTAAGCGCCGCTCAGTCTTCCTTTCGTTTCTTCTTCTTCTTGAACTTCACGTAGAATATTAAAAACCGCACTATCGTTGCGCTTTGAAAAACGATCAACGTTTCGATAACGATCACAGCGGCAAAATCCTCAAAATCATTTGCACCGAACCAATAATGACAATCCTTATTCCGACCGCGACACTCATATAACGCACGCTTGTGCGATCCAGTTTCGAACAATTCACTTTTATTTTTATTACTATTATTATTCCTTATTTCGTCCAACGACGAAATATATAAAATCGTCAAAATCGTGGTATAGTATATAAAAGTATAACTTTTAGTACATATAACTCTCTTACAGACGTTCTCGATATATATATATATATATATGGTATATATAAAAATACGTGCGTTCGCGTTCGCGTCCGGGGCACTTGTGTCAACTCTTCGCGGGTCTCTCTTCTTTCTCTCTCTCGAATCGTTGCGCTCGGCTCGGACACTTCTCGAATAATGAATTTGAATGAATACGACGCGCGGCTAATATTTTATTTATCAGGCCCGCGATGCCGCACTATATATAAAGTGGGGATAGAGAGAAACACGCGCGCGCGTGCGCGATCGTTTTTTTCGATATATAAAAACACGCAGTGCCGAGAAGCGGGGGCAGAGACGCGAGAGATTCGCTCCTCTCCAAAGGGGAGGAATATATATGCGCGAGGTCGTATTAAGACGCTTATCACCGAATAATATATAGATAGGAGGCGCGGAGGAGAAGAAAGTTGAAAGAGAGAGAGAGAGAGAGAGAGAGAGAGAGAGAGAGAGAGAGAGAGAGAGAGAGGGGAGAACGATGATAAGAGGAAGAAAGTTAAAGGGGGAGTGTATATAGAAGATGCTGTGTAATCAGCTCTTTCTCGAGCGCACACGAGTTCTTTTTTTTTCTTTGTTTATTCGCGTGGTATAGAGGAGGGATAGTCTTTTTCTTTTCTTTTCTTTTTTTAAGGAAACGATAGAGAGCGAATAAACACTTGGCTATGAAGATAGAAGAGAAAATGGTACGTTTTTTCCAGCGACTATATATACGCGTGTAGTTGCGATGACGTGCGTCCACTACAGTACCTAAGACTGAACTGACACGCACACGCCTATGTACCGCGGGGAAAAGCATAAGACGAGCCCTCGTAGTTTTATGGGACTAGATGTCATGAAACGTATCGTGGGCGTGTTGTCGTGTGATGCACATCTGGTTTATACACCGAATTTCTCGGGGATGCGGCCTTGTCATAAACGCGTCGCAGTGATGCTCCGAAATGCAAATGCGGATTTATTGTATATATATATATAAACGTTCGACATATATAGTTGCTGTGTATACGCGTCCATTCTTCGCAATACACGTAGGTCATTTCACGATAACTGCTGAAGGTCAAAATATAATTGCTCATAATTTTTTTAATTGTTCCAAATTATAGACTCAAAATATAAATGTAAAATTTTAGAGCAAAATATGAAACTGCTCCAGAGTTAGATTAAGGTACTATATACAAAGGTTATTGAATACTATATACAAAAAATCAGAGAAATTGAAAAATTTTCAAAAAATGCAAAATTGAAAAATTTTCAAAAAATACAAATATGAAAAATTTTCAAAAACTCTAACTCTTCAACGGTTTCATATTTTGTTCTAAAATTATACATTTATATTTTTAGGCTAATTTGGAACAATTAAAAAAATTATGAGTAATTTTAAAATTTTGACCTTCAACAGTTATGTAGTCGTAGTGTATTATAATAATGCTAATTGTCATATCTTTCAAACGAATATATATTCGTGAAAAATATCAATTGCTTTATATTTTTTTCGATCAATACTTAAATAAATCAACGGGCACGATAAAATAAAAAAAAACTTTTTTAATTCGAGCGGCTCATAGCGTCATTTAAGACAGCGACAGTTTCAAGGATTTTACGATACGGTATTTCCCCGATCTCCGCAGGAGGTACACAAATTCGAACCCTGCGAACGTGCATGTGGATCAGAGCGACTGTAGGTAAGACGGCAACATCTGCGAATGAGATTATAAAGTCTGGAGAGAAAGTCATAAAACTGCACCAGATGTGCATAGATGCATTCATAGAATCCTGATGCCTGCGTCATTTTTAGAAAAATTGAAATATTCTCGAAAAAAACATTTATTTTGAATAAGGATACGCTCATTTACCAATAGCGCGCGGTTCTTTTATACTAAGTAACGTAAATTAATTGAAAAACAATAGATTTACAAAGAAGGGCTAAAAAGGAACGTACGAGAAATAAATAATAGTATCAGTCACGCGATCGAGTGCTCTAAACAGGCCAAAGAGTTGAAAGAATAAAAACAAATCGCTATAAATATCTGGAATAATATGTGCGTCACACCCACCGCTGCTTAGCGAAAATACAAACAGAGCTCGGACCGATTCTCTTATTTTTTTTATTTTTTTATTTTTTGGCACGCAAATGTATGTACGTACATGCGAGCTGTCAATATTATACTCTATAACGGGGAAGATATTAGGCAAACAGATATGTGTATATTCGAACATAGAGTCGAAAACAAATTAGTTTGCCGCGCAAAGAGCGAGAATGTACGAAAATCATGCGGGATTAACGAAAGCCGCTATTGTTCATAAAAGCTGCGTAGGTATGTGTGTGTGTGTAGAATAAATACTCTTTTATATAAGCTTGGTTTATTCATCTTGAAAGGTGATACATAACATAATTTTAAAAATTCAAATGTGTATGTATTATATGTAAAGAATTACTTCTAAATGTTTACATTAGAAAAAATTAATAATTTTTAGTTCAAATAACCTCGATAAGGGTACGTATACGAAATTTCGTTAAAAATAAACTAATTTCATAGGTCAATGTTATACGGAAATGTTCAGAAAATTATTTTATAACCGACAAAAGCAATTTGCGATTTTTTGAAAAAATATTTACATCGTAAAGTAAAAAATAAGTTTAGCGGTTTTCTTGATGAATGAAAACTATCTTAAAAATGCTTTTTGTAGCCTCCGCGTTGGTCCTATCGAATTACACGATCGAAAAATTGAGATAAGATAAAGCTTAATACGGGAAAACTTAATTTAAAATACTACAGTAGACTACTGATAGTATGACAATATTTGCGGATTAAAAATTAAGTAATTTATGCAATATTTTTTTATATATTTTCTTAAATCTTTTTATAGTGCTCAATAAAATCTAAAAACGAATAAAAAACCTTCAGAAGTTGTTGATAAATCGAATATTGTAAAACTATTTGGGTTAGATAAAGGGTTTCGTATATTTATTCTAAAATTCAAAGCTATTGCAACAAGTATAAGTATAAAAAGTATCAAAAAGATTATTTATTAAAATGTCACAAATTTTTATAAAGAACCATTGATAAATATTTACATTTTCATAATATTATATTTTTAGATTTAAAACAATCCTTAATACATTTGAAATCGGTTAAAACATCTTTTTTACTTCATTATACAATAACGAAAAATTATCCAATTGCATAAAACAATCGATATTAACCAGAATATATCACAAAAACAATGTATTGAACTAAGAATTGAACTAAGAATTATGTTACTCACGTATTTGACTTTTGTCAATTGAATCACAATTTAATCAAATTACAACTGTAGAATTATTATAATTTTGTTATATCACAAAAACAATGTATTGAACTAAGAATTGAACTAAGAATTATTTTACTCAAGACAATCTAATCAAATTACAACTATAGAATTATTATAATTTTGTTGTGTATAGCGGTATAAAAAATTTATCCTGAACTTGTACTGTCATATTCTAACAAGAATTCTAATAATTAATAACCTATGATATTCTACAAGATGGTTCCTCGCCTTCTTTTGTTTCTGACACTTCTACTTTTTCGATTATAAACTCCCAGTCTCCGAAGCTTTCTTCTGCATTCGCATCGAGTTTGTAGTCATCATTTTCTATGTTATTCTCTTTCTCCTCCTCTCTTGCCTCCACCTTCTCCTCCATCACCTCTTCTGCACCTACTTCTTGTTTCTCCATCTCCTTCAAATTATCTTCTGCTTTGTCAATCTTTTGTTCGTTCACTTCTTTCTGAGTCTCCTTCTCCATCTTTACCTTATCCTCCACCTTCTTCTGCACTACTATCACCTCCTCGATTTCCTCCGGCATTTGCCTCGCCTTTGGTAAAACAACTTTTTCCTCGTCGATCGGATACTCTTCTACCCCCTCTCCGTCCTCCTCGCTGTCCTCCTCCGACGACTCTGTAATAACATCATCAAAATCATCCTCATCCTCTGTAACCAAATACTGCAGTATATCGTTCATCTGTTCCTCATTTAACAACGTCCCGTCCGTTTCCGGTATCTCCAGTTCGTCCTCTGAATCAACCTTCGAATCCCAATGATAATAAACTACTGGATTCTCATTTTCTGTCACATTCTCATTTTTCTCCTCATTCTCCCTCTCTTCCTCCTCCTCCTCCTCCTCCTCCTCCTCTGAAAAATCATAATGTGCCACATTTTCATCCTCATTGTCTGTCTCCGAATCTACCTCCTCCTCCGACTCCAGCACGAGACGTACTTTTTGGCCTGGTGGCAATGGTGATTCCCTTGCCTTCGGGCGAACAGCAGCCGGGCCAATCTTCACTTGCTCTTTCTTATTGGTTGTTGCCGGAGGTCTATCCATGAGGCTGTAAGTATCGCAAACTCTCACGTGGCCGGCACACTCAAAAATGGTTATGCCCACGTCCTCTGTGAAGGACTGCCCGATTACCATCGGCACGGCCAGTAGTTCCGTTCTTACGATGTAGACTCGTGCCATTGTTTCCACTTGATCAATTCTCATCTTATAATACGAAAAACCAATAGGTCGCTCGCAGTCGAGCCCGAAGTAGCTTATAGACGGGTGCTCGGCGTAATGCATTATCCAGGTATTATCATTAGGTTGTATGTCGTAATATGTTAGACCCAGCTTGTCAGCCTCCTGACGACGTAGAACGATGCATTCGCAATTGTGATCAAGATAGGCTTTCACCGTTCCATTATCGCCAAGCACGACATCGAAAAAACGCCCCTCGTGACGAAATGACGATTCTTTGCCTAAATGTATCATTTTGGGATTTTCACCCAAGCGGGTACTTATCTGGGTCGGCATTTCATAGTTAGGTTCCAAGCCTGAAAATAAATTATCGATGGGTTAATCTAACATTTAGGGTAATAATATGTAAAGAATTACTGCATTTTTTGAATTTTTAAAATACAATTGCAACATTAAGGATCTCGATCAGGTAGACACACATACACACCCTATATCGCCTGAAGCATCGTGATACGTGCAAATGTCACAAACGCTGCGAAAAACTTCGAAAAATGGACGGAAATTTTTTTTTTCGTCGACACCTTCCAAATTAGGTTGTTCTTGTTGGCTAGGGTGTCTAGAAAAGATATCTGTTGTTGAACAAAGTCCATCGAAGAGCATCATTTTTCTGGCACCAATAATCAATTGTTTAAAAATGATTAAAAATATCTCTAGTTTAATTCTAAATCATTCCACCAAAAACAACTTAATAAAAAATTTGGAAAAAAGAAAATAAAACTAAAGAGTACATTTTAGATCTTTTTTCAGAATTAGATAATGTTGAATCCTTTAAAAGTTACGTGAGTTTGAAGTTGAGCGTAAAATACACGTGATCAATGGTTGGGATAATCGTTGACCTTTTCACACCGTTTTTGTGAATTTTGTATATTTTAAGCTCAACTTCAAACTCACATAACTTTTGAACGAATCAACATTTTCTAATTCTGAAAAAAGATTTGGAAAGCTCTCGCTCTTTAGTTTTATTTATTTCCAAATTTTTTATTAATTTGTTTTTGGTGGAATAATTTAGAACTAAACTAGAGCTATTTTAAATCATTTTTGAACAATTGATTAATTATTGGCTCCAGAAAAATGATACCCTTCGATGGACTTTATTCAACAACAGATGTCTTTTCTAGACACTCTAACCAATATGAAAAACCTAATTTGGAAGGTGTCGTCGAAAAAAAATTTTTTGGTCCATTTTTCCAAGTTTTTCGCAGCGTTTGTGAGATTTGCATATATACACTAGAATATGGCTTTCTTATTTTATATTCGTGATATCAGTAGGCCAAAGAAAAATTCGGACGAGATTAAGAAACACAGAATCAAAGTATATAATAGCACAGACAGTACTCAGGCTTCGGTTACATATCCTGTCATCCACCCCCCGTCCCTTTCGCTGTTAAAGTACGTTTTTTTGTGGATTAAACACGAAAGTTTTATAAAATCGAAAATAGATACAATTTGTAAGTGGAAACAAGTTTTAATTTAAAAGATATTAAACTTATTGTTTATTTATAAAAGAGCGCGCATAATTTAAATGAATATACATTTTTTTAAACTCTCATTAATTATTTTACATCGAATAAAACTTCTTTTAAAATTGTCTAATTATTATAATCACGAGATCGAATAGCAAAACGATTATAGTTTTGTCTAATCTATCTAACGAGAGGTATACGCCATCCACGCGTCTCAAGAAGAAAGAAACCCCCAGGTATATTATACTATACTTACTTGTCGCATCTTCTTCCGATGGTTCGACTGTCTTATACAGGTCGCCCAGGCGCATTTGCTTGACAACATGTGACGTCGAGTGCAGCCACTCCGCGTAACAATATATTTCCTTGGCCTTCTGACGGGCTCCTGTACTAATCCTCTCATTCTTCGGTGAGGTCACCCTAAACGTCCTATCGTACTCCAGCTGACGGAACACGGATGCTAGATCGTCTATATTGTCAATCCTCTTATTTTTGACTTCGACCTCCGCCTTGGGAAGACCCATCTCGAAGACTATACATTCAACAGCGATGCGTCCACTCATGCCAAGCGCTTCGGCGATGGCAGCTTTTTCAACGAAGTACAGAAAATAGTTTTGACCTTCTTTATATTTGCGTTGCAGTAGATGAAGGTACCATGGTCCAGGCAAATCATCCTTTCCAAATCGCTCGACGATCTTTTCATTCCAAATCGCTCGATCGGCGTCACTTAAAGCGTCGTACCAGACGCGCGCTTCTCCACGTAGCTTCGTCGCCATTGTTTCCAGCATCGTGTCTTCCTCAACATTCATGAAACTAGCAATAAATTCATTTTTCCTCAGCCACGTATGCACTGTGTCATTCAGGGTGGCAGGATTGAAGATAGGCACGATGCTTTCCAAGGCGAGCCGATGTCGTCTTGCTTGTGCTTCCACATACCATCTTGCTTCCGAATAAGTGGCCGCTGATGCATTTGCCCATGACGGAAAATATGCCATTTTTCTTTCTCTTCACAAGATACAAAATCACAAAACAATAAATTCTGCTTCTCTTCCGTGTCCACTGTATGCTTTGCTCATAGAGTCACGAGAGTGAATGATGCAGTAGGATCGGTTGCAGTGAGACGATGCGTAGACAACCGTCAAATATTTTCGGAAGGGACGCCACGGCGTCGGAAAAATTCGGCGGTGGGGAGGAGAGAAGAAAGGAAAAATTCTGTGCGTGGGTCGTTTACTAGGATTTTCTATGCATAGCCATAGCTATGTGGCGACGTTGCCAGTTTTCCAGGGGGTATTATAGGGTAAGGGGAAAAGGGACCCGCACATATGGTGACTTAGCTGCGTATATATAGGAAAAAGAAAATTTTTGTTTTCGTCGTTCGGAGGAGCCGAGAATGTACAGATGGAGAGACTAGATATACATAAGGGCTTTATTTCGAGAAAAAAGTGAAAGTGGCTCGACCACGTTAGAATATCGTTTTCGTGGCATTTATTTAACGTGTACAACTGTTTTTTTTAGTTTCAGCAAATTACTCGTACGTAAACAAAAAATCAATATTATTCTTCCTTGTTTAAGAAATCGCTTAAATTTCACATGTTAATGTTAAACTTATATATATATACGAATGGAAATTCAATTAATAGATAGTATTCCAACTTAGTTGAAAACCATGAATGAAAGATATAAGAGATTTATTTTTTTTAATATATGAGTATAGGCTTACCGATAACATTAACGATACTATTAAGCAATGCTATATAAACTTATTTGCAGCAATGACATTATAATACTAATCAGTCCGTACATTATTCAATACTCACCTTATTCGTTACTTCACGATATGGAACGAGGAAATAAAGGAAAATGCGCTTAGTAGAGCGATAATGGGATAATCATTGTATTGCGAAATTTTTACGTGCGCGCGTACACAGAAGGTATCGACGATAAAAACACGTGACACACAGAATTGGTATAAGCTATTCATTCATTTGCACGCGCAAGCATAATCCAAAGGAAATTTGGCAATGCCGTCGTCAGTTCCGGGCGTTCCCTGGAGCGTAGAATCGGTTAGACGTTCGTCAGTTTGCTATATATATATACAAGCATACGCGCGTTTGGTTACTTTTCCAGAAGATTTACTGAGATATCTTGGCAGTTAGTTATTCAGAGATAATTTATATATAATGATTTTTACTTGTTATAGAAATAAATAATTGGTTTTCAATATAGATCAATTTTAATTTATCTAAGATTCATCTGATAAATAATTTTTTGTAATACTAGTCACGCGTTTTTTCGTTCTACTCTGCGGTTGTTTCAATTTTTTTTTGACCTGCTACTGATCGAGCAACAGCCGTTTTTCAATCATGGTTTCTGCCCACTTTGAGATTTTTCAGTTACTTCTTAATGCCAAGAATATCTATTTTCATGATAAATTCTATTATTAAACAATTACCTAAACAATCTTTGTTTTTTTTTGTAGTAAATATTTTTTTGTCTGAATTTCCAAATTGAATTAATATGCGTGTAATTACGTCAAACGATGGCTATATTAGACCTGTTCAATACCCTGATCGATTCTATTATTTACCTAATAAATAACTAGTTTCTTCAATAATTGCTAAAAACTAGACACTTTTCTTGGCCATTTCTATCTATCAGTGAAAAGATTTTTTCGGTTATATTCTCCATTTAATAGGCGGAATAATAGATTCAATTTTTCATAAATTTACATTAGCTTATTTATGACTATTTAATAGATATTGAAGTTGGCCAATTTTTTTACTTAGGAAATGGCTAAGAAGAGATTTACTATTATGACGAGAAGTGAGAGAGACATAATCAAACGGTAAAATAATTGTTTTCGTTTGTGTCGCCTGAAGCAGTACTATCAATGAATTAAACACTAGTAATTTGTATTTACATTTTAGTTGGTTACGTTTTTTAATATTTGTTTTTAAATATATGACCTAATGACAGAGAAAATTTAGTAAAAGTATTTTCAAGTTATGTTATTTCCATTAATAGAGAATATGACCGAAAAAATCGTTTCATCCATATACCTAGAAATTAGCTATTTTCACTATCTATTTATTATTTTCCTGCCCCTTTCCGATAGAGAAATTTCTACCACGGATGTACAAAAAAAAACACAAAAATGAGTATATGCGTTACATAAACTATGGTTTGTAGTAACGGCTATTTTTTAATTCGTGTGTGTGCACTCTAACCTTGGCACGCGGTCTAAAACAGTCCATTTTATCCCCTTGGTACGCCTAGATGTAATAAATCTCCTTAAAAGAAAATTATTGTTTTTTTTCAAAAAAATGTAATATCATTTCAAAAGTCTTTTTAAGTATTGTATAATAATTGTATTCACTTGCAGTTTCTCTTAAAAAAAGTTATGAAGGAAAATTGAAGCCAAAATAAAACGTTTGGGATTGGCCGAGTCCGATAAACTATAAGCTCGTGATTGGTCGACGCTGAATTTAACTCGGCGCTTAAAATTTTATCTAATTGAACCGAAATTGTTTAACAATTAAACTAGAAAAATAGAAATTAGTAGTATATTTTTTGTTAGAATCTGTTTTTACATAATAAAAAGCTGCAAAAATTGTATTTCAGTGGAACCCTAACCGCAAAATTTGTCTATATTGCAAATAATAAGATAATAAATATAATAACCATTTCTGTGTAAAATTGTGTAAATCTCAGAATATTAAAAAAAAATAAATGCAATATAATATTGCAGTATTCATTGTGATACATTGTTATTCTAAAAAAAGCGAAGCGCGCATGATCTTGCTAGTATATTAAAATTCCACTTATGGCAAACAAGACCCTGGTGGAAATCCAAAACATTTTTTACCCAATAACTGACTATTTATTTTAGACTTGGCCATAAAATAGGCA
>JAWWEQ010000031.1:3054482-3074437 GCA_035583055.1 Torymus tubicola
TATATATTCGTCTTTCCTCTAAAATACGTACGCGAGCACCCTATATACATACTCATCATGAACTACGCAAGCCGCATCGTACCATATCGTAACTTTATCATCGTTAGTTGGTATATCGATATCGTGTAAGAAAAAAAAACACGTGACGCTACTACATGATCGTTACGACCAAATATTTGTCTCGCGTGCGTGCGCGCGAGCTCACCAAAAATCATCGTATCGCCTGAGCGAACGCGCGCGCAAGGCTTATAATACGTAACGCGTCATTTGAAAGGAAGAGCAAAACATGTGTATATATAATATGTACATGTGGTGTGTGTCTGTGTGTGTGGTGAGGAATATAAGTATAAAGAAAAACCGTGGGAGAGAAAGAGAGGCGTGGCAGTTTATTTTCGTGTGAGTTATATATATATCGCGCGATTTTCTGTCATAATAGGATCGAGGTGGGAGGTAGAGATCATGATCGATGATGAGTGCGTGTATATCTGGAATTCCTCGGAAACTTTGCCCTAAACTAGTTCCAAAAACAACCAAAGTTAAATTTAGAGGCACACCTCTGAAGGCATAGGCATACCTCTGAAGTAATTTTTTTCTTGTTCTATGGGTCGCATAAGAGACGATAAGAACTTGGGACCAAAGAAAACGGCCTTGTGACACCCTTTTATCGTCAAATCAATTTTTCTTATGGGAATTTAAAATCATGGGAAAAAATTGACGAAAAGTAGTCATAATTATCAAGCAATATTAACATTCCAAGTAAGTTAACGAATTTGTATATTTTACTAGTTAAAGTACAAGGATAGAGCTTTCATTTAAGCTAAAGATGGTTAAAATCGGACCATTCAGTGCAAAGTTACATGCATTTCAATCGTCACACATGACGAAAAACAATGAAAATCTTAAAAATTTCGTGAATTCAGAAAAACGCTCATTTTTGACAATTTTATAATGCATGTAACTTTGCACTGAATGGTCCGATTTTAACCATCGTTTAGCTTAAATGAAAGCTCTATCTTTGCAGCTTAACTATTGTACAAATTCGTTTACATACTTGGAATGTTAATATTGGTTGATAATTGATGACTACTTTTCGTCAATTTTTTTCCCATGACGTTAAATTCGCATAAGAAAAATTGGTTTGACGATAAAAGGGTGTCCCGAGTTCTTATCGTCTCTTATGTGACCCATAGAACAAGAAAAAATTACTTCAGAGGTGTGCCTATGCCTTCAGAGGTGTGCCTCTAAATTTAATTTTGGTCGTTTTTGGAACCAGTTTAGAGAAAAGTTTCCGAAGAATTCCACATATATGTACGAGTGAAGAACGAGCCTACGCAGTTTTTTTTCCTTTATTTTTCGGTTATGGAAGGGGGTGTGTGCTTGCGTGTATATAGAAGGTTGAGATTTGCGAGGTATAGTTGGATATGTGCACATAGTATATGTTGACGGTTTTGATGGTGCCGGATCCTTGAAAAGTTTAACAAGTCTTTAGGACAAATAATCGTATCTTAAAGGGAAGCTAATAAGTAAAAAAAAATTAAATCTAAACGTGATATCATATCTTTTAAAGAAAAAAAAAGTAATGAACAAAAGCTGAATGTAGTAGGAACTTATATATCTATGAAGTTTTCCACGCTCAGACTTGAGTAAACTTCGTTTTTCTTTTCCTTCTCTACGTCAAATAATTTTATAAAACTTTCCTCTTTATACAGAGCTATAATACATAAATGAAAATTCTAATTAAATCGATACTTTCTAATCGTATTTGAATAATTTTAAACTGAAATCAAAACTATTCTTGGAACTATCATTTATACATACTCGAAAATATGAAATTTCTACTCTAATTCGATTAAAAATCTAAATCGTCCAAATATTAATCCAATTAATTTAAGATAATCAAATAATTTGTGTATCAGTCAATGTAAATAGCCCAATCTAGGTACAATAAAAGAAGCAATTGCGTCAATATATACACAGATACTTCAATATTAAAATTATGGGACATCTCTTAACAACGAATTACTATATAACTCTTCTGATCAGTTGACATATCACATTGTACAATATTGCTCAATTTTATTTTATTTTTAACCCAGCTGATAAAACAAAACAGAATCTATTAGATCAATGGAAACTATACTATTTCAAATGTGCGCTCGCGTATATGAATAATGTAAATTATCGTACGACAAAATAAGAAAACAGAAGTTAGAAAATGCCAGAAAGCGATGTTCACTTTCAAAGAGTGTCAATTAAATTCAAACGCACAAAAGCTCATTTGACTCACTAAAATGACAATCAATATATTTATCGATATATCGTACTTTAAACTATATACTACAATAGCACATCTATAGCCGCTAAGTCAATGTACTTAAAAATTCTTTACAAAAATTCCTCCATAATTTTACGTCTATAAGTGAAATACTACGTCGTATATATATGTTTATTTCTCGTAATCAGCTATATGTCGTGTTTTTTTTCCGAGATTCAGCTCCTAATGACTAAATGTCTTGTCTAGCGAAGCTATTCAATCGCGTGATGCTTTCATATTTTCACATGATGATGTTCCGTATGAAAGTATAAAAGATGATTAAGTGAATTCGATGTTAATTCACGCACGAGACGCACTTGCAGTAAGCTGATGAAAGACATTAAAGAATTAAACGAGATTCACCGAGACATCCATACAATTTCGCGTGTACGTCAAATATTCCGACTGTATATACATGTGAACTTTATCACAGCTCGTAGTTGATTATTCGTGAGTGTAGTGAAAGTCGTCTTGTGAAAATTACGATCTGACGACGAAGACACTTTTGTGACACAATAAAACGACGTAAAAATTAATGAACTTGCACTTTCAAATCAGCATTAGCTTATCGATGTCAATTTTTCTACAATATTGTTATGAGAGTGCAATATCTGAATAACTCTGAGAGTTAAATTGTCGATAAGCCCTGGACATTATAATGATGTAAAGTTGTAAAAAGTTATAATATAAGGTTTCGTTTTTTATCCTTTATTCTATTGAATAAAAAATTATAAAATTATAATATCATAAAAAAATCTCACAGTTCTTATTTAAAAATAAATAAAATTATTCATCGATTAAAATGAATTAGGAGTTAAGCGTAAATATATAACGTAAATTTTGAAAAGTTATAACAGAATATATAATAATATAATAATCACCACATGTATTATGTGTGTGTATTTGGTAGCGTATAGAAAGCAATAATAACATGTTTGACATATTTATTATTCAAATATTTTTTTCAAGATCCGACACATTATGTGTATACTTTGTAAATTACGGATGTCAATGTAAGAGTATGTGTTTGCATCTTCTCGCATATATGCGTTCAATATCAATAAATATTCGTTCAGATTCGAGATATCTGCATAATCAACCGGACATCGTTTTTCGTCGAAACGTTTTGACATTTTGTTTTCAGTTTTTTCGTGTATAATGCGCTTTTACACAACACACATATATAATATATATTTATATAAATTGCAAGAGGCCTTACATCGTTCTAAAGTCGCGCAATTAGCGCTAACGCGCTTTTGCAAAATGAGCCTTCGCTGCCTAAAAACTCTGATTTTTTAAATTTATTTGTTTAAATGTAGCGAAAAATCTGTAAATCGTTTAACGATCGGCATAAACTAACCTAATATATAATAATAATATCCATTTGTCTTTTTTATGTACACGTTATTCCTTTCTTTTATAATATATATAAAATCACTCAAATAACAGAGTGCGCTCGCCTTTTAAGTATACATTTATAAATCTGACACGAATCGCGAGAGTTACATATAATATGCTAAGTTCCACGAGGTGAAACCGTGAGAAATATTTTGATCATCGTTTTTGCGCCGCACATACAATCGTGCCCCTCTTAATTCATTGTAGATGAATATCAGATCCAAAGTAAATATAAATAATTTTAAATCTATAATATAAAGCTTTGATGAACAAAATTGATACGTAAAAAACCATGAGATAATCTAGGCCATTTTGTTTTTACATTTGAAAGAAGATAACTTCTCTCTATAATTAATTTTTTTAAATATAGAAAACTAATAAATTAAAAGTAATATATGGCAATTTTAAATTTCGTTTTCTTCAATTTTGATTTAAGAAGATGAGTTTGATATTGTTTCAGTTTCGCATGCAGGTGATACAATTACTTTACCTTAGTAGTGCAAATGGTATTTCTAAGAAATCTCAAGTTGCTAAATATCATTTTGCTTTTAAACAATAAAAGAAAAATTACAGAGTATTCTACTAATTTTATAAATAACCGTCATTTTGGCACAGACAATTGATAATGGATTCCTGGACGTTAATAGTTGTCGAAAATGATATAGTAATTAATATTTGAAGATATTATCAAAGCATCAGCGTGCTACGAATTGAAAATACGTTATTCATCTCTAAGATTATTAACTAAATAAATGGTATTGTGTAATTATCACTTCGTCTTACATTTCTAGAAAGATTACTTAACAGATCGTTAGATTATTTATATCTAGTACAAGAAGAATTATGTACTTATAATAGCTCCGCAGTTTAATCATGAAAAACTAACAAACTGTAAAAATCTGTGATGTTTGTTCTTTTCTTATCCTACTGTGATGCATTGATATAAATCTAAAACGATTGAAATTCAATCATTTTTTATCGTTCTTTAATAATATGAAAAACTGCTTCGAAAATAAATCGAGGCATAGTCTCACTGAAGTGATGGTAAGAAATCATGATTGTTAAATGGTTAGACGACCTTGAGCATCGATAAATCACAGCATTTGGAAGGATGGTTACGAATACCGTTTCAAACTCCTGCTCATTATAATTTTCGTACCATAACGTCGTTAGAATTTCTCTCAGTACAAAAGGAATGTTTTGGAATATTTTTTCTCGACTTCTAACGACTCTCAGCAGGACGAATTATTTGACAAGAGAATGTACCCTGATAGCTAATTTCGACCTAAGGTACCTTCCTCGACTAGGTTTCAGTACGGCTCTGTTACAATCAAAAAGCCAAAGATAAAAAAAAAAATGAAAAACAATTTACTCCGGTGGATTTTCAGCAACATTCGTACTCTCCTCGCTTATAGTCGTCAAGAATCGATTATTGTCCGGAGAGCTTTTGTCGTACTTTTCATTATCCAAGTCCAAGCCGAGACTTTTTTCGAGATTCTGTCGTGCCTGCTCCATGCGATACTGATTTTCAATCATCTCCTTCTGCTGATCAACATTTATGAAATGCTTTTCGTATCCGCAGTACGAGTTGTCGTCCAATCCCGTCCAGTAACGCGCAATCGTCGGTGACGTGTCCGGCGAACTGTCCGAGAAGTCACCTATTGCTCCGAACATCGGAGAATTCGTTGGGTACGAGAGAGCTGGGTAGGGAATCGATCCTGAAGAGCCAAAATTCGGCAAGAACATTCGATGGTACTGGTTATAACATGAGCCATCCTGAAAGATTTATATTGATTAGTAATGTAATGTGAAGTTTAATTAACGAAATTATTTGGTTGAGTTTTGTAATATTTGGGTACCATGTTATAATGTGAAGTAAGAGCTACTTCAGACGGTCTTGATTTTACTCTGGTTGGCTGAAAGACACATAGTAGAGTCCAAGTTGGCACAAAATATTTGAGAATCATGACGACTGCCAAAACTGAGCTGTAGTATAATTGTACATGGTTGTAAATTCCACTGCAGCCACTTTCATTTCTACCCACTAAATAATGCACATTAGAATGTTAATAATACTCCAATATATTGAGAAAGTTTTATAGACTTTGAAATCTCAAGTAAATTACTTACTTAGAACCATAATTGCATCGAAAACAACTGAAACTGCAGCTGAAACTTCATATACAGCAGTAACAAGCCACAAATCTCTTGTCTGGGAGGATGTTGCAGGCATCATTAAAGCTGATATAACTAATTGTTTATTGCTATGAGTTACATAAAGTGCAACAACTGCAAATAGTTGCACTGCAATAAAGTCTGCACTTGATAACATTAGCCAATAAGGTCCTATAACAAATTTATGATTAAACATTAAAAATTTTTTATAACAATTATAGTAGCATTTAATTACTTTCATAATTGTCACTTATTCATAAAATGCTCTTTATTTAATAAGTACAATATCAACTCTATGATTCATTGCTTATATTTAAGATTATTAATGTCTCAAAATATTTTAAATCCAAACAGTCACTATATAAAAATAGTTCATGTTATTGAAAGATTTTAATTACATTGTGTACACTATTATCATCACATTAACAAATGACATACTTTCCTTTATTGAATGTGTGTCAATTCATAATGCTATTAAAGCCAATTATCTCAAATATTTAGTTTTATGAATAGTGTGACTGTGCTCCTTAAATGAATTAAGTACTTACTAAAACATTCAGTCCATGTTCCACTGATATCCACCATTCCCATTAAGACAACAGCGATACAGTAGAGAGTGTACAGACAAAGAATGGGATTAATGACATGCTGCACTACATCATCTCGGTGCCGAGATCTAGCAGCCATTGACCAGTGAAGATGGCAAATTAATATAAATTGATAGAGCTTAAAAAAGTTTGTGGCAAAGTGTAGCTGTGGATAGCGAATACCAAGTATGAAACTTGCAGCACTGAAAAAATTAAATAATTTATTCTTTTATTTGTAATGTAAATTATTTAAACAAATTAATTATTGTGAAATTAATTATACTATATACAAATGTTATAAATTAAAAATACATTAATTTATAATCCAAACAAATCTAATAACAGTTATAAACTTACCTAACAATACATTCAATGGCAGAGATGTAAAATATGGCATAATGGTGCATCTGTGAATGCTTGTATTTATGATACTTGACAATCTTTAGCATTATAAACAAAAATGTTATAATGCTCAGAAAGATCAGCACACTGATTCTGCTGCAGGCCACACCATCGTATAAATCTAAACATCCTTTGTTTAATACGTCTAGCGTATTATTGTCAAACTTTCGGCTTCGAGCCATGATCGATCTTCTTGTGCTCTGATAAGACTATGAGACTTTACTTTCCTGGAATAAAAATAAATGCTGTCTGAAGAATGACAAAGTTAAATGACAGTAGGTTTTTTTTTTGTTACGTATGAAGCAATGAAATTCATATCAATGTTTTTTTGTAAAATATTGCTTAAGAATGACGTATTTAGCTTTTCATTATATAAATGTATTTGTGTTTAAATAAAATTAAGATGATAAGTGTGAAAAAAGTGGCACAACATACACATATACACATTCAGATAAAACATTAAAGTTGGGTTTCAATGATAAAATGATGCAGACATAATTCTTCAAAAATATTTGATCCTCAGCAAAAAATCTATTTATGTTTATTAAAATATCAGTTATTTTACCGTCATCAACCAAAGTTTATTAAATATTAAGTTTATTTAATATTAACTATTGAAAAAATGTCGAAAATATTTTTTCATTGGGAAATCAATATTTACATTGATAAAAATAAAATTTTAATTTCAAGATTATAGAAGTAACATAAGCCATTTAAAAGTCATCAGCTTGTCCTTATATTTTGGTAAGACTTTCACTTCCAATTACAACCACCATTCATCACACCAAAACTGTCACAAGTCTTATGAAACCAAAACAATAGTTTCTCCATTTACCATTTATCACCTTATATACATAAATAGTAACAAAGATCTCCAATAAGACTGTTTCATCGGCATTCTCCATCACTATTTTCCATTCTCTCTCTCTCTGTTTCTCTATCAACTGCTCATAACAACTATCAACATTTATCCCTCAACGAGTCTGGCATCAATTACCAGATCCCAGCCAATCAAGCAGACTAGCATTGCTATACACTCTTATTCACTTTCAATTCACATCACACATGCACACACATGTCTGCTATAACAAAGTGCATCGGTGAAGAGACATTACAGACAAAGGGCACACCTGCAGAAGCACACCCATTTCCTCTCCCATCGCGATGCAGCGTATGTCTGCAAACTTCTTCCTCTTCCTTCCACCACATATACACACGCTTTTACATTACGACTGCACCTTCGTTTAAAACAAAACTAACGCTCAATCCGTGCGCGCGATAAGAAAGCAAAACAAAAAAACAAAACGGAGCGCGTACAGACTCCGGGTTGCTGCATTGTTATATATATACATATATAGGACCGCGCGCTCTCGCAACTGCTCTGCTCCTTGTTTACGGTGTCTGCGCGAGACAAGAAGGGAATGAGATACACGGTACATATATATACAGCTTGCGTGCACGACGCTGCCTGTTAGACACTGCAATTATCGCGAGTCTTTCTGCTGATGAATCACGTATATATAGCTAGCAACTGCAGCGTCTCTCTCTCTCTTTCCTGCGTGTTCCGGCACGACCGCGAATGTAAATAGAGAATGCTAACAACTCGACTGAGGGACAGGTCGCGGCATTACGACGACGGTCCCATTGCAAAACTGCTTCTCTATGCTACAGCTCTCTAACGTGATTACCATATCCGCTCCCGATCCCACCGCTCCTCACACATATATACATGCGTTAGAGATGCATTATCGTATATACACACACACATACACACATACACTCTCACTTCTGCTATATATATACATACAGCTTTCTAGAAAAGGGCTCGGCACGGTATATCTATCTATACATATATAAATACATGCACTTGAACGTACCTCAGAGCAGCCGGTTTCTTTTTTTTCTCTTCACCAGGTCTTTTTCGTCTACGCCGTCGGCACGTCCTTCTGCCGCCCGCCCGGCTCATATTACCATCTCGATCGGGACGACGACATGCCGTCCGCAGTCACTGCTCCGCACGCCGTTCAGAAGCTGCAGCGGCCGCAGCAGCAATATACATTATACACCGCTGCGGGAGGAGTACAAAGTGTAACTATATATATAAGTATATACTATATATGCCTTATAGCTGTCGTTGCTGTTGAAGTCTCACCCCCCTCCATCTTCATGCGCGTTAGCGCCGCACACCGAGAGAGTTAGCATAGTGTAGGGGCGACGACACGGCCGTGACGTCAGACGGAGGTGACCGATGATATGCGATTGCTAACGAGAGTGAGAGAGAAAGAGAGAGACATAGAGTGCGAGGTATGTATATATATATGTGCATGGTGTGTGCATCCAGTCCAGCGGTTTCGGGAAAAATTATATAGTACGCAGCATGTATATACCTTTGTATTAAGTATATACATATATAAAGATGCGCGGCAGAGAGAATCAGAGTATTGTTACGTAAGAGAATAGTATATATGTAGTTAAGCCTTTGATTTGTATAATATACGTATATATAATGGGATAAAAATGTGACATTTTCACGTGTAAGCGGGAAATTCGAACTAGCGGTTCCGATATGTGATAGAGTATAGGTAAATGAAAGGTTGCGAGTAGATCGATTATTGGTCTGCACGCGCGGCTTTTGGGGGATCATTAGGAAAAGTGCGTGACTTTTCTTTTAGAAAAGGCGTTACTAGGTATTATAGGCACGTGTATGTGACGCAATTATATCTGTGGCTCCGAAGCATAACGTAATAAGTCCATTTTTTGAAAATCGGGAAAACCTTGGATTTTGTATCATTAAATAGGTCTTTTTCATTTAAAACTGTCAGTAGTAGTTAAGATATTACCCTAAAGCTCCGATATACGGAAAATGTAACAACATAAGTCCATTTTTCAAATTTAATGCGCGACATAACAGTATAAGTCCAGCAGTAATTTATTTTATCCAAACAAATTAAATATAAAATATATACAATAACTAAATAAAATTTATTATTTTACAAACGTTTAGTGCATAAACGTGAGAATTTTGAAAATTAGTTCTTTTACGAAATAAAAAAAAATGCTTTTTAATTTATCGCAGATTCAAGTTGTAGTATTCAAGTGTTATTATGTCTAACATAATTATTCGTTGATTAATTGTTAATTTTGATTGGAATTCATAATAAAATTAACGAAAATGATCGAAAAATAAACGAAAACAGGACTATTCGATAAGTTCAAGTTCCCGGTATAACAACATAACTTCATACTTTTTCGAGTTTTCACGAAGGAGAAAATGTGTAACCTGGTCATACCACCGTGTAAATATTTGTTTTAAATGTATTAATTGATTAGTACAGTATCGTGCCCAATCTCGTTTATCTCGATCTTACGAATAAGTTTGAACATTGAAACCCATTTTTCTCAGAAACTCAAAAAGTGGACTTATGTGGTTATGCCTCGAAGCCACAGATATACAAGGTGTCCCATTTTAATCACCCACCCCCAGAAATTGGCAGAAGATGTACTCGTAGACAAAAATGATAAATACAAAAGTTTGAGGGTTCAAAGGGGGTCGTCTAATGGTACCAACGAGTTTGACCTTGAACGCCATTTTCAAGGTTGTTTCAAGGTCAAATTGATTTTTGTAATGGGAACCGCTATTTTTGACCCCAGAAATGGAAAGAGCAGAAAATTTGTAAGAGTACTTATTTGAACGTAAAAGGTTCTGATCTTTCCATTTCTGGAGTCAAAAATAGCGATTCCCATTAAAAAAAACCACTTTGACCTTGAAATAACCTTGAAAATCGCATTCAAGGTCAAAGTAGTTGGTACCATTAGATGGCCCCCTTTGAACCCTAAAACTTTAGTATTTATCATTTTTTTCTCCAAGTACATCTTCTGCCAATTTCTTGGGGTGGGCGATTAAAATGGGACACCTTGTATATATCGACCAAACATATATATGGGACAACTTTTAGGGCGCGCTATGGTCAAGTCTCTGTCAAATAGAGAGGTCAAAAATAGATTTTCTTGAAACTCTCAGGAAATGTTCTGTTACTCATTCTGGTATCCCTGAATTTAAAAATTAAATAGAAAAGCTGAGAGAATTCTACAAAAAAAAAACTATTCTTGTGTCTATCACGAAAACTGCTTCCCTGGGGAGTTATAAATTAATGAAAATTGGTTTCTGACCTCTTATATCTCCAAAACTATAGGTCAAAAAATCTAAAAAAATTCATTCATTTATTTTTTGACCTCTCGATTTGACAGGGTCTTGGTATATATGCGCGTGCGAGAGATAGTGAAAGTATAATACACATATTTAGAGGATTACGAGCGTTTATATGTTGTTGTGTGGTCTCTTATAAACGATAGAACGAGATTTTTTACTTTCTTTCTAAGTATTAGTATATATAATTACATATATGATTTCGAGAGATAGATAATTAAGCGTGTGAAAAATTTCCGTAGATTGGCCAAAAAGGCGCTCGCGAATGCGTGGAAAAATACATAACAGTACATGTGCGTATATTGAAGTGATTTATTAGAAGGATTAAGTATTTATATACTAGACTTGTTTGCAATGTTACTGGATGTAATGATAATTATGTGGCTTTTTAATTCATATTGTTAAGTGTGTATCGAGCGTTTATATCTGTGGCTCCGAGGCATAACCACATAAGTCCACTTTAAGAGTTTCTGAGAAAAATGGGTTTCAATGTTCAAACTTATTCGTAAGATCGGAATAAACGAGATTGGGCACGATACTGTACTAATCAATTAACACATTTTAAACAAATATTTACACGGTGGTATGACCAGGTCATTTTCGTTAATTTTATTATGAATTCCAATCAAAATTAACAATTAATCAAGTAATAATTATGTTAGACATAATAACACTTGAATACTACAACTTGAATCTGCGATAAATTAAAAAGCATTTTTTTTATTTCGTAAAAGAACAGGTATTATGAACTAATTTTCAAAATTTTCACGTTTATGCACTTAATGTTTGTTAAATTATAAATTTTATCTAGTTATTGTATATATTTTATATGAAATAATTTTTATATTTAATTTAACACAGATATATACCTACAGATGTATATGAATGTACGCCTTTGGCATTGGTGTTTTGGTGTGAAGGTTATATTGTTGTACGAAGTTTCATCGTGTTAAGTTTTGTCGCTTGACATTCTAACAAGTTCAAATTATTGTTTTATTAATTGAATATATATATATATATATATATATATATATATAGCTGTGCCAAGAGGTCATTGGAGCGATTAATTTTCCTCATAAATGTTCTGTTAATGATGATGTTTGTGTTTTTTAATTTAATGGTTATTATCTATTAAAAGTATGTCAGTACAGCTTTAATTATTACCAAGAAAGAGTACATTATCAAATTCGTAAAATAATATAATATTAACTGTGAGTATACCAGGTGTTATTGAAAAATACATAATAATCTGACGAGTTTTTAGAATCGGCAATGTTTTTATATACAATTTTTCTTATTGCTTGTTTTATATTCCTTATTATTATTCAATTTCAAAGCATTTACAAATCTCTACAATATCTAGCAAACAACATTCGACACAATTTAAATAAAATACCATCACCGAATCCTTCCCGATATCTACTATATATATTATATATTGTACATCATACACCCTTAACGTTTTAATTTCCGATAACCACCACCTTTTAATATTATTATCAATCAACAAACCAACTCACCACTGTAACAAAATACACAACAGCAAACGTACACGTATACACCGCACTATATACGCGCACGGAAGACACTTGATTGACTCGATCTTCTCACCTGCCTCGCAATCCAAGCGATATATCCGTGTATCTCGACGTATACATATATAAATATATATATATATATATACACACACCGCACGCGCGCGTTTTATATTATGATATGATGATGATCGTAGATAAAGTCTACGACTACTACCTGCGTATACTGATGGACGAACGGACGGATAGACTACGGCGCGGTGGCATATTGATGTATATATATATATATATATATATATATATATATATATATATATACGTATATACATATTATGTGTTGCGAGTCGCTCATCGTTCGTGACGTAAGAGTCGCGCGCGCACAGTTCGAGTATGAAAATTTAATGAACCGGTTGTACATACGCGGCGATTGCTATTTCTAGAGAGTGGGTTATAATATACCCTGCGACGTATAGTACGCGTGACGGTTTATGTTGTCTATTATATTATTGAGAGGTTTTGGATTTTAGGGCGGGTTTCTGTATATATGTGCAACTGTGTGGGACGAGAAAATATTAACCTATTTTTTTGTATGTACATATAGCTGTACAATGCATGTATATCAATTTAGATAGAACAATGTGTAAATGTATAAAACAAGACGCAAGGTGATCGTTGTAAACAGTCGGGATATATATTTATAGAAGCGGAGTTGCGGTATATATATATATGATGGCTCGTGACGTATAATGTATACTGTTATCGATTTCTGTCAGTTTTCTTGTGGCCTGTTTGTTTTGGTTTTTTGATAAGACGAGGTTTGTAAAGTCGATCTGTTGAAGAGTTTTGACAAGTCGGTAAAAGAAAAAAAAATTATAAAATGTATACGAATTCTTTATATTGTTGGGGTGAAATTATGAGATTTATATAATTGTATTTGTTATATTAATTCATGTAAATTAATGTTAATTACAGGAAATAAATGTTTTCTTACGAAATAATTTGATATATAGAGTTACAAAATAATTTTCCACGAAACTCTGCGGAAGTAAATTTGAATATTATATCTATAGCACATTTTTGGACTTTCACTTTTCTCAGCATTCAAAAAATACGAAAATTTTAATAATTTTAATCCGAATTCCTTTGCATTACATAGCTATCATCCGGTTATACCATATGCCATTAAGAATTTTGTGAAACGCGTCATTGTTATTTGAGGTAACTCGTTATTATCATTAGCACAAAAATGCTTTTCTTTTTCTCTTAAAAAATAAACGTTAATTCTCGAATGTCTCTCTACAATCATCCATGCACGTCAAAATGGCAATTTATTTATTAACTAACAACGTATGTGCCTATAGAGTACGTAAAAAAAAGACTTGCGTAACTAATAATATTATGTCTTTACGATTTTATTGGACGATGAGACGTACAATTTTTCTACCATAATGCTGCTGTAAATCCTATATATATGCGTCTTACCTGATAAAAAAGACAAATATAAATGAATACTCGTAGCTAAGCCGTTCAGGAAATTTCCGTTACCTTATACCTCGAAATTTTATTACCCATATAGGCATAATAAATTAAAAAATCTCATATACTAATTATCCACATCTTCTCAAGTAGGAATATAAGGTTTGGAAACAATGAAAACGCATCGATATACAAAGTACGAATTTATTCAAATAATGAAGCTTAATTTAAATACTCCTTAACATTTAACACACTACATGATCTCGTCATTGCGACAAAGTAAAATAGTCACGTCGTATATATACGACGCGCATATATATACTCGCGTACGCGCGCGCGCGCACTTCCATCCAAATATATAAATATATATGTATAATGTATATACCACATCCAACAACGACATCCTCTCTCCTTCAATAACCAACATCAATTAAAACATCGACGCAAACGCGATGTGCACAAAGAACATTATCGCTCGAAGAAAATAACCGCGTCAAAATCGGCATCGTTATTTCCTTGGAGCAAGAGTCCCTCTCTCTCTTCTTTTTTTTTCTCTCTCTCTCATTTCAAAATTCACCGACGATCAAACGCTATTATATGGATATTATATAGCTTTGACCGATAGTATAAGTGAAGATTTTTAGATGAGCGCGCCGTGCTTATTGACACTCAGGCCTGTCGACGTTCTGTGGCCAGTCACAGATGAACTTCTCAGAGTTGTAGACCAGACCGTCACGGCATTGGAACTTCAACGGTTTGCCGTATACGCAGCGGTAGTACTGAAATCAATGAAACGAGGACACCTGTTTAGTATATATATATATGTATATATATGCGGGAAGGAAGAGTAATATGATACGAGTTGGAGAACACGTATTGAATATATGATGGTATACTGTTATGATAGCACGTAATGTATATACGAATAAAATAATGATTAATTAATAAATGACGATTGAAGTTGGTATAATGTAGATGGTACATTGATTGCATGTTTTCAGAAAACGATGTAATAACAGGTATACTACGTAATGGGACGTGAATTCAATCGAAGAATAATATTTGATATGCTTGAGATAAAGTTACCGTCAAAAAGTTTTGTAATCGATGTCAGGTTTAAAAATGGGAATCGTTTTAGCGCGACTTTCAAGAAAGTTTTTTAACGGTTCTCACAAGGTTTCGCGGTACAAGAGTAAGTGTAAAAAAATGAATAACAAGTGAGAACTGAAAAACAATAACAACTTTCAAGATCGCTATTGTGAGTATTTTTTACACGCCTAGCTATATATACATATATTTTTTTTTCTTTCTCGAAGTCTGCTGTTGTTAACAAGTCTCAAATTAGTTAGGAAAATTTTCTGCACGTTACTTTATTCTTCGCGTACAAATATATATTTATTAACTCGTTAATTGTAATAGATTAACCTTGACCGAACGAAAACTGGTTCGGAGCATAATTAATAATGAAATTGGCCTTAATCGGCTCGTCAGTGTATACACCGATCGATAAAACAAGAACATTGTACTATTCGATAAATGAATTTTTAGAAGAAAAGATTTACGTAAAATACGTGACAATAAAATACTATATATACAAATATTTTTCGTTTATTTGTATACGCGACAAAATTTGCAAAATGAATAATATAATCAAGAACTGATGCGGTTTAGCGAAATTCCGGAGTACAGGTCACTGACCACATAAACACGATAATTTATTTCTCAGATCAGGTTTTTAGAAAACGTCAAGTTATGATTATTACCTCACGACTGACCAGTATTCCACCTACGTCCTAGACTTGAATAATAAATAAATTTTTACAACTAACAAGATTTTACACCAATTCTCAAATATCACTTGAAGAAATAAAATAAAATATAATATTTTCAGTTTTGCATTATTGAATACTGAAAATATATCTTTTCTAAGATGGAGAACGTTCTAATTTTAATCCTAACTGAACTGATTTATTGGGATTTTACCGTATATATATATGAATTGTATACAAAAAACTTATACTAATTTTGGTATTGTATCGTACAAATACAAATTTGAATAAATTTCTGAATTTTTAATCGATTTTCTTAAAAATTGAAATATATAATCAACCATTTTTTTATACGTTTTCAAATTATTGCATATTTTGGTAAATAATTTGCTCGTACCAATTTTAGCATAAAAAGTGAAAAAAAGGCCAAGCAGTTAACCGGTTGAAACATTTCAACAGTAATATACTACTACAGTAGTATATTATTACCGTAACATAACAGTATATATTACAATAACACTGTAATAATATATTATCATAACCTCGATCATAACTTAACAACGAATATCAAAATATCTCATATTCTTCTTGACAGTAATTCTCATGGTATTGTAACTTTCATTCAATCGCGTACAGCATACAAGGAAACAAGGAAGAAGATAATTCAAATTACCGAGGTACAATCCTTGCCAGGCATGAAATCTTGATCGCCGCATTTAATCTCGTTGTCGCTTTCATCAATCTCCTCAGTTGGTCCAGCTGGACTGGTGGTTGGCCTCTGTGGTGGTTTAGTTGCCGCGGGTGTCTGAGTAGGCCTGGCAGGTCTGGTAGGTCTGGTCGTCTCTTCAGTTTCACGGGACGGGGTGGTACCGACACCTTCAGATGGATCGGCTGTGGTACTCTTGGGGCGAGACCATTCGGGCTGAAAGGTGTAGGAGAGAAAGAGATGGAGAATTTTTAGACATGTGCGAGACGAGAGGTCATTGATCGGAGAATCGCTGGATCGTGACCGGAGTTCGATTATATTCAGTTTCTATTTTCGGAGACCGCGGATGCGTTGTGTGCGCATATACATATATCGGTTGGATTTGGGTTTGGAGGTGTATAATTATTGTTATAAGTAGTACAGTAAAAAATATGCTACATTATAGCACTGTGTTTTACATAAATAAAAAAGAAAATTGTGAAACACTTGTATCGAAGCAAAAGAAAAAATAATGTATATAAAATATAGAATTTATTAGATTGTTAAAAGTTGCAATTTTGATTTGAATATTAGCTGATTATATTTACGAAAAGAGCCACAAGTCAAAATAAAGTGTATGTATACTAATTATACTTATACGTGCAGTATCAAGGACTGGAAATATGAATATTCGCCGATCACCTTTAATGGTCTCCATTATTAATAATTATCAATGTGTACGCGTGACGTTAATTTTAATAATCGATGAATTATAAGTATATATATATATATATATATATATAGTCACGAAGAGAATTAAAATGCAATACATAAATATGAAAGTTAATAAACATATAATAATTTTCCGAAAGTTAAGCTATTAACCTACTAATATTTTTTTTTCAATCTTTCTCGCAGTAAATTTTTATAACTATCATATTTTTCAATATAAATACTCTAAAAAAATCATCATCAATAAAGGCTACCAAAAATGTAAAAACTATATAAACCTTCCTCATAATTTAAACAGCGTCTCTCGCATATATATATTCACTTACCCTTGGCGTAGTATTGTACTGAGGTTTAGGCACAACGTAATCCTTCATGTTCTCGTGAAGAATCAAGGTAAGGTCGTTCTTCCTACCACAGATACCATGAAAATCGTCCATGTCAATAGCCCAGATCATAGCGCCAGCGTATCCTTTCGATTTGATCCAGTCCATTTTGATCTGTACACTTTCTGGGTCCTCGTAACCTACCCATTGCGTACCTGCATAGAACACGTATATATACATATAATGAGTTTCGTGACATCGTAACTTTCTAACGGGATGCGCGATTATATGTGAGCTATTAAACTATGTAAATGGGGCGCGATTGCGTTACAATGTTGTCGAGCGATGTACAATGGAGTATGCGCAGATGGCTTTGTTATGCGGATTATTGTTCTTTTTCTTTTTTTATTGAGAATGAATATTGGAATGCTATTTATAAACTTTGCCTATTTTTGTTTTTATATAGCGTTCTATATAAGTACTGTTTCATATTGTTCCGCGCGCCTTTAAAAGATTTTTATTTTCCCTTTTCATTTCTCCTACTGCTGCGCACGATATTATATATAATCCTAAAAATATCTCACGTACTCTCCGATAAAACTCTCTATCGAGCCAATAAAAAACAGCCTCGCGAGCTTTTATTATTCTCCAGGAATTCTTATCATCTCTATAAACCTCGCCTCATTCACCTCCACGATCAACGCACAAAGAGCCAAGTGAACAACCTCCGGTCAAAACACATTTCGAAGGATCTCGCGCTCGCACTGTTATTTTTTATTCTTCATTTTCTCGTATCTCGAAATTCCTTTATATACCCACCTCGCTTGTTCTTCTTTACTCACACATTATATATATACATACTTTCCTTCTTCTCCGAATTCTCCCCTTTCTTTCTTTTCTTTTCGCTCATTCGAAAGCTTTTTCTTCTTCTTCTTCTTCTTCTTTTTCGCTTATTCAAATCGTTTCGGCCGCGGTTCGTTTGCATTCGAAGGTAGTTCCCTTAAGTGGGCAGGGTCTTTCTCTCTCTCTCACACACACACACAACATACATGTACGTGTGTTGACATTCGTGACTGGCATTGTATGCAGATGTGAGAGGGAGATATTTCGCGCGTACATGCGTGCAGCTATTCATTCGATATATAGCCGCAACACGCATGACGCGCGGCAGTTAAGACTGCGCGCGCGAGATTTATCGAGATGAAGTGAATAGAATGGTTAATGCCGAGGAAGGTATAATAACGATAAAGATGATAAAACGATGGGTTGAATTTTAAAGGGTTAACGGAGTGACGCGTTGTTTTTCGGATGCGATATTTATAATTATTGCGAGTTACGGTTGAAGAGTATATAATAAACAGCTTATAATATACTTGGAGAAAACATGCGATAAACAGGCGAATGGGGAATTTATAATAGGTTTCAAAAGTATATACGTATATAAAACTATACTTTGAAAAAAAACTCACCCTTGTAAGCGTAAGGAACCTTTCCTTGCTCGTCCCACTTCTTAGTCCATCCGGATTCAGGGTTCTGAACCTCTGGGCAGATCTATGAGAATATAAGAACCCCGTTAGCTTAAAATTTCAATATACAAAATAAAAAAAAAAAATAGTTGTAAATCGCTAACCTCGTAGTAAGCGAGGAAACCTTTAGCACCGGTGTACTTGCCAGGTGCACCACCACCGGCTTCTTTGTTGATGTAAGTACCAGGATTATAGTTGTTGTTGCTTTGACTGAGAGTGAACGAACGTCCGTAGAAGGGTACACCGACGACAAGCTTGTTCGCAGGGCAACCCATATCTTCCCAGAGTTGAAGACCATCGTTCTATGAAGAAACAAGGAATCGTGTGGTGAGAAAGAATATGTGTATGTGTGTATTTTTCTTTTACCATATGTATATAATGTGTACGTACCACGTTGAGCTTTTCGTAAGCCCACTGGTCATGAGGACGCTTGTAGAGGGGACTGTGGGTATCGGCGAAACCAGCCCAGTTACCACGCAGATCGTAGGACATGACGTGGATGGCGTCGACGTTTCTATGGAATAAATAACGAAAGTCAGTGATAATCGCGTAATATATATATATGGATGATTCTCTGTCAAATCGAAAGGTCATAAAATAGATTTTCTTGAAACTCCCAGAAAATGTTCTCCCACTCATTCTGGATATGTCTGAATTTTTTTAAATTTTTTTGACCCATAGTTTTGGAGATATAAGAAGTCAAAAACTGAATTTTGAGCATTTTTTGCATTTTTGACGGATTTTCATTCATTTATAACTCCTCAGGGAAGCAGTTTTCGCGATAGACACAAGAATAGTTTTTTTTGTAAAATTTTCTCAGTTTTTC
>JAWWEQ010000031.1:3074537-3086472 GCA_035583055.1 Torymus tubicola
ACTAACATTTAATTTTCTATTGTTTTACAATTATTTTTAAAAAATAACATTAAATTTACAAAATTTACAAAAAAGGGGAAGGTATAGGACGCGCGAGGCGCGCTGAACGAAACTAGTAAATAAAATAAAATATCATTTCTCAATGTACTTACCCTTGTAGTAAAAAAGGCAGTACTCGGAGAGGACGAACCAGCGTTTCTTCCAGAGCATGAGGCCCTCGGAACCCTGTTTGTGCAGCCATCCTTGTAGTGCAACAGGCGCGGACACTGGCCTCTTGGCAGCTGGTGACCTGAGACCCTGATTCGGACCGCTTCTACGTCGTACACCCGATATCGACGGTCCACCATCTTTGTTTACGTTCTTGTTTTGCTGTTGTTGCTGTTGCTGCTGCTGTTGAGGTTGCTGCTGAAGCTGCAACGCCTGTTGTTGCTGTTGTTGCTGCTGCTGCTGCTGCTGAGATTGTTGTTGTTGCTGCTGCTGCAGTAGCTGCTGAGGTTGTTGAAGCGCTTGGAGCGGTGAACTGGTTGTGGTTGCGTTGCCCGACACCGGCACCGTCGCCTGGGCAACCTAGAAGGGAACGAAAGAGAACAAGTTATTAATATATTGCGGTTATAATTATTTACAAAATATGCTTGTAAGTAAAGTAATTTAACATTTTTTACATCGAATTACGCAGAAATTTTAGATTAGATAGTTATAACTATGATTGATTGTTGTTCACGTGTTTAATTAGATTGTAAAATAACTATTATGAGTTATCGTCAATGATAACATGACGATATTCATTTTATTAAGTAATGTGCAAAAGAAAATATCTGTTTGTTACAGAGTTACAGAGATTTCGAATTTTCTAATAAATAATTCATTATTCACTTTTGAATTTTATGTTGGAATTGTTGGGGGAATTACATACTAAAATGAATTATTTCTAACCGTGGTTTGTTATTGTGCGAATGACGCTTTAATAATTTGATTGACTCAATAATTGACACGCATGCAGGATTAAACAGTGGAAATATTTGACAAGCGATGTCTCTATTTGAAAACTTAATCTACAGCCCTCTATTCCAATCTATTGTTGTAAAAAGTACGATACGTTTATTGTTTTAATCACAATTATCGCCATAACATAACACACACACACACACACACACACAATGAAAATAGTATATTGTGCAACTAGTGCCGCTCGCTGCGCTCGGGCGACAAACCCGACTCGTGCATGAATCGCCTTGCGCACGTGTTGCGTATACTATTTTTTGACAGAAGTGCGTAAAATACTGTAAATTTATTAAAATAATACAAACTAACGTAAAAAGGTAAATGTAATAAGAGAACATAATAATATAAATAAACTTAGTAAAGTTTATTAACAAAACTATTACAATAAATATAAAAAAAATAAATCATACAGAATTTATAATAGTTGTTTCCATATCATTTTTTATGACAAATTTAACTGAACAATTATTCAGATTAAAAAAAATTCTTTTTTGGCAATAGGGAATTGAGATGATTAGCATGGATTTATTTATACTCGTAGCATCGTTTGTTTTGATTAGGCTTAGCTCGAGCACCCACAATTCCATGAAATACATATCGGTTTGTTTACTTATTTTGAGAAATTTTTAAGCAGGGGGTTCGAAGCGTGTTCAAAGCAAGTTTTTTGTATACTTAGTTTGTTATGCTTGCTTACCGTGTGCAAAGCAATATGTTTATATATATTTAGACGGAGCGTGTAAATCTATTGCTTTGCGCACTGAAAACAAGCATGAGAAGCAGTGTTTTGCGCACGCTGTGTTAAAAAAGAAATATTAATTGTGTATAATCGATGAGAATAATACAATGAAGAATTATGGATTTAAGACGAGAAGTGTCTATCATGGAAATTTGCACCTTTACTTTCATTTTGATTTTCTCAAATCACAATATAATTTTACACACATAACCGAATCATATCAAAATCGAAAAATCCATAAACTCGTATTCCATTGTAATTTAGTATCGAAGTTCAAGTATTATTATGACTATTATACCAAAACAAAGGTAAGAAAGACTTCGCAATATTACCCACGTCCCACCCTCCCACAATACATGCCTTAATGTTTCTCTATAAAATCTCTTCTTACTCTGCATCAAATATCAAAATCCTAATCCCAATCGCACGCCATACGTACCTGTCCGTGTCTGTGCAATTCCATTCCAATTTGTGTTTCCATTAACAAAACATAAGATAGATAGAGAGAGAGAGAGAGAGAGAGAGAGAGAGAGAGAGAGAGAGAGAGCGGGGGGAAGGAAATGGAGGAAAGAAAAATAATCTGCTTTTCGACCTGCCTGTTTTGAATTTTTACGAAGGATATTATATACAATACAGCTCATCTACCTGCTGTTACATATATATATATTATAGACAGATTCAAAATGAGTCAGTCGCGAATAATGGAATAGTATCCAGGACCAAATATAGGAGAGAGAAAAAAAAACAAGAAAAACCGTTGAAACCGAAAGTGATAGAAAGTGCTTTTATTCATTTAAAGTTTAAATATACTTCATAACGTTATTGAAACAATCTTTCGTTCATATACGCTCTGTTGATCTTTTGTATTCGAATTGCATTATTCACAGCAGCACCTTGTTAGCTCGCAATTAAAACTCATCGATCAATAGAGTACGTGGGATTAAATCAGGAAATTTATCGATTTATTAACAAAAAATTATTCTTATTCGTCATCTCAGATATTTTAATTGGGAATCTATTTTATTAATTCGGAAAATCTATAATACTTAATCATGACCGTGGCATACACCCATTCATCCTATGCGCTACTGTAGCGTCATTTTTTTCTCAGAACATCGCATCTCTCTGTATCTCTTTTTCACAAAAATAGCTTTACATTAAAATAGCCAATTTAATTGAGACCAATATAATTTTCCTAGTGCTTGCGCAACTCAAATCTGTCGTATAATCAACGTTAAGTGCGAGTCGACTCGTATAGAAACGGAAGATGCCGGCAGGAATAGCATTCGATCGATTATTCCCGACGTTTATCCGTCTATTGTCTTTGCTCGTTTTTCTCGTTCACGGTTCCGCCTCTTCTCTGCCGTTCGCTATTTTATTTCACCGGTGCAGTGGTTTTTATCCCAGAGTACAGAGAGATGAAATGCGTCGATATGTTGGTGGTACAGTTTCTTTTAAAAGAACAGAACAGGTTAGCATAGGTACGAATACTGGACGAAAGTTGAATTATGTGAAATAAACATGATATTTTTACAAGGGACAGGGGATGGAGTACATAGTAATACTAAATGCAATATCATGTTGAAAGGCTTAAAAAAAAGGTCACTAATATTGAATCAAGAATAACGAAAAATGTAAATATAATAAGGTTAGGTCGAGTTGTTTTTGTTCATATTTTTATTAACAAAATATGATATTTTATCTTTATGTAAAGTTTCTATGATCGAATAACACATTTTATATATTACTGGGAGATGCAGAATGTCTAATTTTTTTTGGGATGCACGCTAAAAGCTTTTCCAAATTTCATACATACTTTATGCGATCTTCTTACAAATATATACTCAATCGTCATCAGCAACCGGACATATTAATCAACTTTAGACCTTTATACTCTCACCCCCATCTTGAAAATTTCACTGTGTCTAGAATATAGAACAGCATGAACATGTCTGCACCCTTTCAGGATTCCTCATTGCTCATAAACCAACAAGCCATGCATACAGTCATACTGACACGCTTACGTACGCGCGTGTAGTTCAGAATATAGGCAATTCGCTGGATTAGTAAGCCGTTATAGTAGACGTACTGCACGTGGAAACGATATCCAACAAACCGATTGGAAAATCGATGCACCCGAGCGGTACTCACATGCTCGTCTCTCAATTCGTCGGACGTCGTTTCTAGAATTTGGGATAATAAAATGAATAACTTATGGAATATTTAACGTTAGTTCCTCGATATTTTTGAAGCTATTCTCAAATGCTGCGTCAAGTTCGCGGATATAACAAATTATAGTGTATTATTAATTAATTCAAATTCACAGCTGTTTTATTTCAAAAGAATAATTTTCAAAAGAGAAAATTTTTCAAATATCCTTTTCGGATTTTCTGCCAGTTAAGATATATTTTTACATTTTTATTTATCCGAATCGGTTATATCGTTGAAAAATCAATGCCAATCGGAAATCACGATTTCTATGAATTTAGAGTTTTCGTTGCACAACATTGCAAACTATTTTAATTATTGCTTGTTTTAACAAAAAATCAATATTGGCTCTGTTATACTTCACGGAATCGAACTGGAATGGAAAAATTTATTAACGGAAAATAAGAAATCAAAAAAGACTGATTTTTATTCTCGTGGTATACAACGCCACATCATTTTCGTTCAATCAAAATTCAACCACAAAACACTTCTGTTTTTTACGTCAAAAAATGTTTGTATTTTCATGAATTACTTTCATATGCACATTCCTTTCATAACTATCACTATCGAATACGAATATGCCCATAGTATTCCAAGAACTCATCTGGTAAAATAGCGAACGCACTCTATAATACTCTTCTACCCTCTATGCAAAAACCCTCCATTCAACGACGCACGCGCTACATATCTATACTCGGCTGTAATCACGCCTGCCTTGAAGTTCGTCCCATCCATACTTCCAGGGTAACAAGCAAATGGAACGTTCTCTTTCTATTTTCCCGCATTGATCTTCCGAACAATAACGATACCTCTCTCACCTCCGCGTCAAGTATCATCCAGGATAATTAACGAAGGTGTGCTTAGCAAAAGTCACGAGCATGTATTTACACGGACGTGCGTACCCATAGAAAACGGGGAAGACGTCGTTAATTAATATGGAATTCACCATTCGAGAGAATGGAATTTGCTGATTTAACGAGACGGAGAGGAGAGTTATCGCGTAATTAGGAGAAGAAACAGTAATTAATGAAATGGTGATTCAATTCTTCGGTCGAAGAGCGAGAGATATGAGTTTTCCAGAGAGTATAGAGAGAGACAGTGTCAAATATAGATGGGCTGTGAACTTTCTGATTCTTCGTTTATTTCTCTCACTGGTTAATCGATAGCTGCTAATTTCGGTTAATAATTTGATAGTTGCTCGTAGCGATGTACGTAAAGTTAATAAAGAAAAGTAAGGTTAAATTAAGAAGAAAGAAAATGTTATATTTGGTCTGAAAATTATGGAGGAGACTCGTTAGTTATTTGGTGATCTGGACAATATGTCCATTACATCGTTACGAAAATCTCGATACTTACATCACTCAAACCTGGAATATGTTTTCCACGTACCATCGATCACTCACTTACTCTCTAAATTTTTTTATAGTGTAAACTCTGACAGTGCTACAGAATAGTAAATATATCTACAAAAAACATAATAGCAAAAACATGTATCGAAATAATAGTATATAATGTCCATTCTCCATCAATATCCGACTTTGCACTAAACAGTCGTCATTTCTTGGCCCTACACTGAAAAAAACGGCTATTACAGCTGCAGATCCCAAAGTGCTTACTGCTTGACACTACCAAAGCCATTTTTGCTTTGCGTAAAAGCGATTTTCATTCGGCTCTCAAACGAAATCTACTTTACCTTGTAAGCGTTATCGACCGGTCGGTTAGTAAGCATACCTTGCCTTTCAGCCAACAGCAAAGGCTATTCTGTTCTCTCAGTCTTATCTTCATTAACTCTTCCTTTTGCATCTTCTACCACTATTGCAATTCAATGACGCTAGCAACTCTGATGTAATACTCTCTCGTTTTCCTTATCGACAAAATATCCAAGCAGCGATACTACTCTCCTTCATCTGTTGTGTAAAAAAACATCGATTTTTCAGCAACGTTGAGTGCAGCGCCAGCACTTGGTTCGTCGACCCTGATGCGCGCGTAGCCGTCACTCGCACTTAATTTCATTATCGAATCCCTCCGGCGTTGCGGTAGGGCACATACTTCATCTCCGAGTGAAAGTCGTGAGCATCGACATTGAAGTATACGCGGATGAGCGAGTAGACGGAATTAAGGTGATTCTATGAAAATGAGGTTGAACGCGTAGACTTACGAAAAAAATATATATTATTCCTCAGCTTTTGACAAATTTTTTAATATGTTTTTAACCTAGGTTGCCACGAACATTTTTGAATAAAAAATTCTTGAAAATGTATATTTTTACATGACAATTTACCATATCAATAAAATCACGTGTTTTGAGTAGAAACTTTCAAAATAAATTTAGAAGTCGAATGCGGAGGAAGTTAAGAAAAGAGATGATGATCACTTAAAAAATGCATGGAGCCACGAAAACTTTTTAGATATTCGTGATCAAAAGTATGGAAATATACGTTTGTTAATCCTTTCCGCTAGACATTGCGAACATGGCAACGTCGCATTGAAAAAAAGCACTATACAAACAATCTCCGAAATGAAATACGTAACCTCAACTTAACGGGTATACTGCGCTTCGAGTAACTTCAACTGTGCGACGTTGCTAAATGTCAGAGTCTTTCAACTACTACATAAATCATATACACAAAGAATAATTTATGTTAAATGAAGTTTAATGTCACGTAATATTATATTAAACTATCTTAAAAATCAAGATTTGATTTTTATAATATTATAAGCATACATTTAAAATGGTTCTTTAAATTTATTTTGATGTCCTCTTGCTTGACTCGAGAGTCTGCATAGAACCACCTTAACAAGGAGGCGAGAGGGCTAAGTAGTTAGAGTATGAGGATAGATAGAAAGAGAAGAGGCAGTAGGGTGATGTTGAGGTGAGGTTGGGGTGATTAGTGGAGGGCAGACAAAGTGTGTGTGTGTGTGTGTGTGAGAGAGAGAGAGAGAGAGAAGGATTTAATTGATATCGATGCGTCAGAAGTATATAGGAAGCGGTGGATGACGGTGGAAACGTTTAGTAATTAACGCTTGTCTTGAAGGATGTTAAATGGTTGATAGAAGCTTTTGATATAAGTATAGAGGACGATGGATGGAATGTTTTATTTGCAACGTAACTAGCTTCGCTAGATACAGGTAAAATATAGATAAATTCTTGCATACCATCCATCGTACAACTGTTAGGTATTTTATAATAGGAATGTGAAATGATTCATGCGGAAGCTTCTTTATAGGTATTTTAAATATCGTAAAACTGTATATAGTTACAAAGTCTGTGAAATGACTAAAAATAAACTTAATTTAATAATAAATGACAAGAGAAATAACAATAAACTTCATCGTTAGTATTATCGTATTGAAGGAATATGAAAACTTATTCTCTTTTTTATGTTTCCTGAGATTAGATTTCTCCAAGTTATATTTATTACAATTATTTATACACTTTCAATTATAAGATCTAATCATATTTATAATCCTATCACCATCGCGAATACAATCGCATATAAGGAATCTAGTTTCTCAAGAACTCACCGTCCATCCATCTAATGCTCATTATTCTTTCCGCGGCTAAACCCAATCACTCATTCATACACTCATCGCAACAGCAAGCAAAATCAATCTGTAACACGCGAACGCCCTGCCGGCTTGTCGCGTGACCCGCACACGCTATATACATTAACACACACATATATATATATATATATATGTACAACGTGACCTCTGATGACACGGCTATTCGTCTTTGAGAACAACTACGCGCGCGCGAGTTCGCGAAATCTCTTTAGCACGCGAAAAAGAGGGTAATATCTATCTGCATATATCGTATGTTTAGGTGGGTATATGTATGTACATCTGTTTGTAGTGAATGAGCTTGACAGATTATAATGTTATTTTCATTGTCAAAGGATCCGTTAGAGAAAGATGAGATGGTATGGTTTTTTTAGAGTAATGTAAATGAGTAAAACAAGACGAAAAGATATGAGCAATTCTACAGAAAAACGTACGATTTACAGTCCAAAAATGGAGGCCCGTCATTTTTGGAGGCACACTTATCAAACAAGCCAGGTCGGAACCATGTGCCAACAATTAGTTACGGGCTAATTACAGATAATGAAAAAATAACTAAAAATAGCTCTAGTTTGATCCAAAATAATTCCATGAATAACCACTCAATATGAAATTTGGAAAAAGAAAAAGAAACTAGAGAATGAGAGCTTTCCAAATCTTTTTCCAGAATTAGAAAATGTTGATTTCTTGAAAAGTTACGTGAGTTTGAAGTTGGGCTTGAAACTGACAAATATGATAGCAAATTCACGAAATACTGTAATCATGTACGAATTCGCTCGTTTCTTTTTCTTTTTTCCGAATTTATTATTAATGGAATTATTTTGGATCAAACTAGAGCTATTTTTAGTCATTTTTTCATTATCAATAATTAGCCCGTAACTAATTGTTGGCACATGGTTCCGACTTGGCACCCTTTTCCATTTCATTTGTAATGTCCTACAGACTGAAAAAAAACTTGAATGGCTCATATATATGTAACTCTGGTATTTCGGCTTTGTGATGTAGAATTGGAAAATCAACTCGTCAAAGCTAGAAGATTTTTCGTGCTGTAATGTAATGAAATTTTTGCTTTTTCCGAGGCTGCGGAAACCTTTGTATAAAATTCACACTGTATGAGGAATAAGTAACCTTTTATTTTTATTTTGTAGAATGAATGTATAGGAATTATAATCTATTTTTAATCGTTTCACTTATTTTTAATCAACTCAATTATCTCCACTCAGATTTTACACGACACATTCATTATTTAGCATCATTACGTTTTCATTCCATCCAAATTTCAGGCATCTCACGTTACCTGACAAGCGGTTTCTATTTCCATTTAAGAATTTCCATCTCCATTTTTCTGTTCCTGACAAGCAAAGCACATCTCCATCACGGTTCGAAAAATTGTCGTCAAACGAGTTTTCTCGGCTAGCTAATTGAAGCCTAGTAAAATAGCTGTGGTCTAGCAAAAGGGGAACGTGGCGCGTCACCGTAGTACTCAATTAGCCTCAATAGAAGGAAGCCGATCCCTCGATAGGTGGCGCCGTTCCAATGCTTCCGGTTTCGGTCTATTTACCGGCAACGTCGATCAGTCGTCGATTAACCGGGGTATGTTTAGAGTTTCGACCAGAAAAAATAAAAGGGTTTGGATGAGGTTTTGGTTTTAGTAGGGAAAGATGCTTAAACCGGAAGCAGACGTTTCTTTTTTTACGGAAAAAATGAACTTTTAAAAGAGTGAAGGCTACATGGTACTTTGTGGCATTATAATTTAGACGTGAACATTTGAAACCTGCATTCCAGTTTTAAAGCAGTAAGAGGATTAACTTAGTAGAGAGATTAATAAAAAGTGCAGATTAACAAAGTTGCGAAACTTTTAACGTATAAATATATAGAAAGATCGTAGAGATGAAAAATTAATGTAGAACTTGATTATGAGCATTGAACCAAAATAGTACATTACGACACATAGCCAGAAAGTGAGATTTCCTGGAGTGCGGATATAAACGCACTCTAGGGTATCTCAATTTCTGGCCGAGTGCCGTATACTATTTTTCTTTATCCTCCCACTGAAAATACGTTTAATAATCAACGTTAATCGATAAAAATAGCGTTGTTAGCTGCTAGCTTGCGCTTGGCCGTATGTATGATGTATTTTTTTTGTCCTTTGGATTTTAGCCGGGATATCCAGCTATATATCCTATGTATGCGGCCAGCGCCCTTTCACATATCGCGACGCGCAGTTACAATCGGCTTCTGCTGTTTTTGATGCTCGCCTAACTTTTGTAAAACCGAGGCGAAGCCGAGATTTCGCTGGTCGGGGCAGGTATCAAAAACATATGCAAAAAAATATATGCAAAAAATCACGCGATTAAAAAAACATATAGTTAAAATACAGCATTCAACTGTGTTTCTATTTACTTCTTTTTAGTTGCGAAATAATACCATGATTGATTCTACAGTATTAAATAAACTGTTTAATGTATTAATAATAACATTAAATCAATTTAGTAGTATATTTGTTTATATTTTTTTAGGTTTTATAAGTGAATCTCATTCTCATACTTGCAAGAACTAATGTTGAAAATACAATTGCAAAAGTACAAGCATAAAATTTTAAATCATGTTTTCGACGTTTCGAAGTTAAACATAATGACAAAGCAGACGACGTTGTTATGTGATGAGCCACGAAAATCTCGCAGCCAATCAGAGCACGCGTTAGTCCGTAGCGGCCACGAAAGTCGCTTTTCTCTAAACGTAAAGAGTCCAGGAAGTACTTACGTACTTTCGGCGGGGGGATGAAGAAAATACATTTTATACATGAGAAATATTGCAATACTCTGACAAGATTAATTTATATTCCATCTGCTTAAAATTTAAATCGTTAATCTTATAATTAAGTATATTACAATTCTTATACGAGAATTGTATATTACCATTATCGGAAAATATCTGTATCTATTTTGCATTTTGGACATTTGCAATGTACTAATAAATCACTTATAATATTTAACTTATTTTATTGTATATAGTATTTATCAGACAAACTCGTAATTAAATTCCGGGAGCATTCATTGTGAATGAAAGACTATTCAAATCTTATCTTCATTTTATATCTTTCCCTAAGAATTTCTATATTAATATCATTCTGGATATCACACATTCTCAAGAAATACTATACAACATCATCGTTTCTAGACTCGCGACCCAAATAAATTTACTGGCAGCAATTGCGCTCGATAATCATATCTGACTTTAATTGTTTCTTAATACATCTTCGCTCTCCTTTTCATCTTCACTGCTTCCCTTTGCACTTGCGCTCAGGTTCGTGAACGTCTGCCTCCTTAATTAATAGAATCGATGGAGGTTGAAATCGAGCTTCTCTCCAAGATAATTTGTTTCTAAAAGCTAATTAGAAAGAGGAGAGAGCAATGGAGAAAGAAAAGAGAGAAAGAGTACGAGTATAATAACAAACATCGAGTGACAAAAAAAAGAAGAAAGAAAGTATGATGTTGACTTAAAAGGGGAGGAAAAAAGGAATTGAGATCAACTGAGTTGCGAATGCTCGAAATATTATTTACGCCTAATATCTGAAATTACTTCTCTTAAGATAGTTTTGTGTAGACAATTTTTTCTGTTTTCGGAGCTTCTTTGAACCCTATATTGTAGGAGGGATAAAGGAGATTCTCACAAGAGAGAGAACGACAAAGAGCGGAGAAACTTTTAGCAATCTTTTTTTTGAAATGTGCTTGCTTAACTAGATTGTTTCTGTATCTTTTGTTGTTTTTTTATAATTGTTCAGAAGTTTTATGAATATTTAAACATATTTAATAAGATCCGAGACGAGGTAGAAATGAAATAATTATTATTTTTCCGCAAATATGTCTTGTCGGAGTTTTTGGCTCTAATAATAAAGAAGAGAATCTTTAGGATAGGTTTTTAAATCTCGAAATATAAAGAGTGCATTATTAAAGTGAACAATTTATCAGTCAAATTAAATATTGACCTCAATATTGAAGTTTTAAAACTTTGAAAGAAATCAACATTTTTTAATTCTTCATAAAGTAAATAAAAGCCCATTTCCTCTAGTTTTATTTTTTAATGAAATTCAATATTTTTCGAATCTAAAATAAATCTTTTCAGCATATAATCAATTATATCTTTTAGAAAAGAATAATTAATAATTGAAGGAAATATAAACGAGTTAATCAAAATCCAATTAATTTCCCAAAAACTTCGATTGCCACCTAACTGAAAAAATCGTGTACGTTATGAAGGTTTCAAAAACTACAAAATGCGACTGCCAACATAATCCTACCTTACAACATATTACCTCAGAGTAAATACAAAAACCAGAGTAAATACAAAAACATTACTTTACAAAGTAATCCAGCAGAGGAAGTCACTTCTTGCGCGCTGGTCTGGTACACAAAATGTACTTAAAAA
>JAWWEQ010000031.1:3086572-3107723 GCA_035583055.1 Torymus tubicola
CTATTATAGAAACTATAAAAAAAAATTCATAAATATAGCTTAAATTTTAAGCGTGTAAAGTGGTATGAACCCTTAAATGCCCGAAATAATTCTAATGATTATCGATGTATATATTTGTTTATATATTCATTTATTTATTTAATAAACTAGGCGAGCTAAGAGTCCTTATCAATAAAATAACGAATTAAAATTAAGAATATGATATATTTTTCAATTATAAATAGATTTCGACATATTTAAAAGAGAAAGATGAAACTTACGCTCCGCTTTTTTTGCCAAAGTGTACCGCTTTGTCGATGAGGTGAGCGTATTTCTTTTGGCTGGCAGCTGCCAAAATAAGAGATGGATTTGTCGTGGCATCCGTAGGCTTGAATTGTTCCATAGCTGCAAAAGGTTAAAAAAAATTTATAACTATACTATTACAAATTTACATTTTAAAATGCAGACCTTGAACATAATTGTCTGTTAAAAAAATAAAACATTTATACGTATTGTGGTCTTATTGTTTAGATACTATACATTTATTATTCAAATAAAAAAAATATTATATGTGCCAACTAAAAATTATTTATTGTTGTTATAAAAATAAGTCATAAATAAAGATTTACAAGAAGATTTTTTTCTTTCTGATAAATCTGTATTAATAAATATGCTTATTAATAATTCCAAAACCATATTAAAAAAAACTCTCCAACAATTTTTCTATACAAAAGATGCATGCTTCGAATGCCTGGTCAATCATTTCGCCCCTCCCCTGCTTCTCTTTCTTGAATCTATTAACATTTCAAACGATTCCATACAACTTTTTTCCACTCTCGCATCACACGCACTTATCGTTGAACGACTCTATATTATATGCGCGTGGGTAAAAAAAAAAGTTCGTTATCGCATCGCTGTAGCAATTGCATAATTTTTGCTCGCTGTATATATATATATATATAATTACATATACGCTAGGCGAGCCGGGAAAATGCACCTATACTTAATAATGTACAATGCGAAAGAAACAAGGTCAGAGGTCGTCGACAGCGTACGATTGCGATCATTCGGCGCCTATATATACTTATACGAAATACGCTATCGCCGCGGTATACACGCGCATTATCGGCAAATGTGGCGAGGCACCAAGCGAAAAGTTATACACGAATGATTAAGTAAATGAAGTCTTGAGATTCTTTTTCCTTTAGAGATACATATGTGTGGGAAGGTGACGGTATTAAAAGTTGAAAATAAAGTGCAGTGTCACGCGCGCATACACTGGAGTAGTATAGTAGTAGTAGGTAGTATCGGAAAATTGTTTTTCCGTGAATGAGTTGAAGTTTTATTGAGCGCCTGCGTGAAACCGTAAAACTTTTATAGTAGAGAGAACTAATTTTTTGCTATCCCTTCTTATATAGCATACGCACTGTCATAGTTTATTTATATTCTCTTACACTTTATCCAAAAACATATAGTGAACCATTACAATTTATTCATCTATACATATCAATCTTATACATATATCTGTAAACTACTCTGAATTTATATTTAATATAAATCATTTAATTCGCTAGCAAAAGAAAAAGATCATCCCAATATCACGACGCTATCATAGAAAAACCTCATTACATAATACTTTTCGCATACATACAACACGTGCGTGTGCTAACGACTTTCCAACGCTATCTATTGTGCTCATCGTATTGCACATATACACGCACAACGAAAAAAAAAGTGCAACATCAAAGCGCAACCTTGGAGCTAGAGCACCGTACGGTCTTGCACAGTACATATAGTAGTAGCGCGCCAGTCCAATCTCCCTAGTCATCATCGCAACGCGACAGCTTATAGCCATGGAATTCTCCTATACTTCGCCTTATCAACGGCTGCAGTTGAAAGTCAAATATTCGAGCACCGTGCGAAAAAAGCGAGTAAGTACATGCTACTTTATGCATTCGAAAAAAAACACGAAGAAACGTATATATATACGCAATCTCGCACGTGGTATGTGTGTATATATATATATATACATACCCTCGAAGTCACCGGTGTCGGCGACGACGACCGTCATCGACTTGAGCTGCTCCAGTGTGCTCGTACCCGTCATCTTGCTTCTCTTGCACTGTGGCTCGCTCATGATCGACACTTCGATTTTAAATCTTGTGGAAATACGGGAGAAAACACACACACATACACACAAACACGTGCGATCTAGGGTTCCAATAGCCCGGCGCGGTTGCGTATGCTAAGTGAGATGAGATGTATAACTACTGGAGCAGGGAATATGGCGTGGTTGTCGCGGGGACGCGAGCCTACTGGCTGACTGCCGCTCGCGCGGTTTCGTATACGAAGCGGAGGATAAAATCGCGAGCGTTGGTGTGCGTGTGTGTACTGTGTATAAGTAGTAGTAGTATACATAATAAAAAAAGCACGATATATCGTACAGTATGATGAAAAATGCCATGTACGTAGATTAGGTTGCCAACGTACCGGCGTCTAAGCACTGGAGGATCGTTTGAAATATGGAGTATTATACCTTTGGGAGATTGTAGAATTTTTGAAAATTTCGTGACGTCACGTGGTGATGTAATTGAAATTGACGTTTCGAACTCTGAGATGATAAATTTTAGATTTTGGAAAATTATTGGAGCTTTTTCATTTGGTTTTTGAATTCTTGGTGTAGGTGTTGAACTAAAAATATCGATTTGAATGTCAGAAAAATATTTTTATTTGGCAATAATATTGCTAATTCATGTTACAGTCATTTAAAACAAAAATTTGTTCGAAAAAAAAAATCAAATTATTTTGTATGTTTAACGATTGTAACCACTTATATACATAAAAATTAAAATACTGAAATTTCTGAAAAAGCATATTTTTAAAAGTATATGATATATGTAAAAAGATAAATTATATTTTTTTTTTATCATAAAACTTAAATTATACTGAAAATTCATAATAAATGCTTATAAATACTCTTATGTTAAAACAAAATAAAAGATCATTTCATATAACTTTAAGTAAAGATTTTTACATCTATATAAGTACATCAATAATAAATAAGACTTATTAAATTGAAATTTTATAAAATATTTATTCATAAAAATTCATTTTATGAAAATCAAAAGTCTTTGACTTCTTTAAGTATAGAATAGTTACAAACCTAGTATATAACAGACTTTTCATATTTACAACCATCAATCTAACTCCATCATATAAAAATAGTTTTATTTAGTTAAATAAAAAAAGTTTCTTAAAAATCACTAGTATGAAAAATCACAACTATAGTTATTTTTGCTACTTGTAGTACTATGATCATACACTTTAAAATTTTCATTGAAATAAAATTTAATATCTACCTATTTAAGAAACGTATTAATAGTTTCTTATAAAAATAAAATAAAAGTTCTCTACTAATAAATAATTAATTTTCCTGTAATCTTTAAAATCCTATTGGATTATTTTACAATATAATAAATACTATTAATAAAGTAAATATGGAATTGTGTTTCTCTGATATCATTAGAGCCTGCTATTGAATGTGTGTTCCCATTTTTATTAAATGTGTAGTTTGATGATCTCCTAATTTCATACCTTTGTGGAACTTAAGTGTTTATCACTTGAAGGGCTTTTTGGCTGATGACTGTACATGAAAATAGAACAGATGACAAAAGCCGCACCCACTGTAAATTGGAACGTCAGTTGGAAGTCAAATAAATATATAGATGCTACACAGGAAATTACTATTGCAAGGGATGTTGCAAATCCTTTTAAAATATTATCTGCGTGTTTGACCACCATTGCAACTATTAGCCCACCACATGCTTGCAATATAACTAGATATATTACAAATGAGTCATAACCAAAGAAGAATCCTTGGTTTGCAATGATTTTGCCATCATTCAAATGACAAGTCACAAATCCAATTGGCAGTGAAAGAAGACTCAACTGAACATTTCTCATCCATATTGAAATTTCAGAACCCTTGAGAATTTTCTCAAAATAAATTCCTGCAAATCCAGAAAGGAAGCAGGCAGTCAATGCTGCAGTAAAACCTAACAATCGATTCTGCTCAATACCAGATGGAACTTTTGTTGGTCCACCTTGAGCCAATTGGACTAAAACAACTCCACCAAGAAGTATTACTAAAGCTGACCATTGAATATTCCGTAAGGATCTTTTCAATATCACAACTGCAAAAAATGCAGTAGTCAGAATTTTCAGTTGATATGTCACCTATAACAAAATAATAATATTGGTCACCATCTATTTAGTGATAATCTTCATAATGGTTATTTTTTATCTTAACAAAAATTAACATAAATTTAAAGTAAACCTTCAAAATCAGTTAACTATACCTGATATGTGGCTGCATCCAAATTTGATGCTGAAACATATAGAAGGTTGTTTTGAATAACATAAACTAATGATGGCACACACACTTTCAGAGTATCTTTTGGTTGCTTAATAATAGTTGAGTCAAGAGTATGAATGAATTTAGAGAAACTTCCCTCCTCCAGAAAGACCACAAACAAGCAAGTTATTAGTTTGACAACTTCTGCCATGAACACAGCTATAAAATATACATAAGTTGATTAAATTTTAATAAAAAATGTAAGCTCCAAATCATTGATATAAAAAGGTATTACCTGTCGATGAAAGAAACATATCCCCCTGTCTTGTGCGAGCATAACGCATGCTGAGTCCAACCAGTGCATTTTGCAATGTGAGTGTGACCAAACTGATGTACTTGAGAACATGAGCATTTTCTAACAAACAAATTACAAATTAACATATTTATCCATAAAATAACTCTCCCAATCAACCCAATAATCCACAACTTACGTGATTTATTCATAGTAGTCGAATACAATGTAATACTCTGCAAATATCCTATTATATTCCTGCACTTGTACCCTCAAGTATGTTATCTCTCACATACATTCCTCCGACCTCTGGTGCCTTTCTAATCCTCTCTCAGTTCTATTTATCTCCGACCGATTCTCACCTTGAAATTAGATAGATCTTAATTTAACAGCGGACGCTCTTCTTTCTTCCATGCTATACTGTTATCTTTATCATCGCGCGGGAATTTTGTCTTACGTGCGCGAGGCGTATCGGTTTCTCGCTATTTATTCAAGTGCACAATAAACGAACGTTCTCGTCAACAAACCGCAGCCGCAACTTTCATTATATTACCTTCACAATATATATATTTCGAAACGCTCAGCGAAGATGAGCATCGGCTTGCCGCACATACATCCACGTGTCACCTTCCTCCTTTTTTCACTCCCTCTCTCTCTTAATATATATGTATATATGTAGCCAGTGTTTGGCGACGGCAACGCCGACGCGGCGGCTCGTTCGATTTTTACCAGCTGTTTGCAGTATAACAGCAGCAGCAATCAGCAGCGCAGTATAAAGTGCTGCCAGCGCCGCGGCGTGCACTACTGCAGCAGCAGAGTGAATATGCGCGAGATCTCCTGGAAAAGGCACGCTCGCTCGCACAGATGTCGCCGGGATTGCCAAAAAACGAGGAGTATAGCTGAACGGATGGTATAGGCTAGATATATATATATATAGTATATACATAGACGGATTATTAGGTGTATATACTTATATGTATATACATACATATAACGCGCGCACACACGTATATTTCGATGTGGAGTGGTGGAGGCAGTCTGCGCATCGGCGACACGCTTCCCTATACCCTCTCTCAGGTAAGCTCATCCATATACAGAAAATAGAATAAAAGTGAATTGTTTTAGTGTACGTTTGCTGATAAAAAAAAAAATCAAGTTGATAGAAAAATACTGGAGCCATGACGAGTGTATAGTGTACGCGCCATTGACCTTTTGTGCGGGTGGTTGATGGGTGGAAGAATGGCGCGTGCAAAGTGATAGGTCTTGATCAGGCGCGCGCGTATACGATTCTGCTCCGGATTGGGCCGTGGTCTGGTGCGAACCAATTTTAGGGTGTGTACAGTATATAAGTATTCCTCCTCATGCTCGCATGATTTCAATTATGCCGAAAGCGACACTGCACTGTTGCCGAGTGCTCGCCTTGGTTCTCCGCGAGTGCGCGCGTATGACTCCAAATATAGGTATATATATAGCGCAGAACAACGGTTTGTGTTTATATACATTGTGGATCATTGTGAGCTATACCATATCTACTCGGGGGATTGTGATAGTGATCGTCCGCGCGTTTTTTCCAGCCCTTGGCATTCCCTCTTTATGTTTTCTCTCTGTGTATCTTTCACTCTCACCTCTCTCTCTCTCTCTCTGTCTCTTTGACTTTTCGTTATATTAATAGACAAACTGGGTTAACGAAAAATCAATTTTGCGTGAATGAGCTCCACCAGCTAGTACCTTCTATAGTACTCCGCAGCCCTCTATCTGTTCTTGTGTCTATATATCTGCAAATCTATCTCTCTAGGGGTTAAATCGATTTTCAGGCGCGCGCTCGCGAGCGGGGGTTGCGCTCTGTGCGCCTGTCTTTCATTGTCATGTCTCATATGTGCCGTAGCAGCATCAGCGGTTACAGCAGCAACGTGGCGCGTATTCGTCTCTGCGTGCGTGACTATCTATAAGCAAACGAAAGAGAGATATAGAAAGAAAAAAAAAAAGAATAAGGAACTTGATTTGATAAGGAGTCATTATATAGACTGATATAGGAGCTACCGCTGCTGCTGCTGCCGCGAGGTTTATGTAACACTTTCTCGGGATTCGAACTAGCCCGATTCGCGGAAATCACGGCATTTCCGTGGGTTTAATGAGAGTATTAATAAGGTACGTTGCGTGGGTTATTGTTTTCTTTGCTGTGTGCTGTTTTTCAGTCAGGTGCTCCATTATCATATTGATTGGATGGAGGACAGATCTATTATTGTTTATTAGGGTGATCGTAGTCGGGGTTTGTTATGCAGGCAGTTAGAGAAGAAGAGATAGAGGGTAATAGCAGAATGATTTTATTTATTTTTTGCTTTTGATCTTTTCCAGGTACATTTTTCTGCAAAGGAACATGCCAAGTGCTTGAGCAAGACCAGTAGTTAGAGGATGGAAGCAAAGCAAGGAGGATTCGTTGCCTGAAGGAGATATCGCCATGGTTTTGGAGCCTGTGCACAGAGTGATTATTTAAGTTCCTGTGCGTGATTTTAATTATTAAAGTCTGTAAGAAGTCAGAGGAGCATGGAGGTGAACAATGCCGTGGGTACCAGCATCAGCACCAGCAAGAGTAGTGCCACTCAGAGTGTCAACTCTGAAAGCAGTAGCAGCAATAACAGTAACAAAAGTTCCATATATTTGATGATACCTTTCCGACAATTATGTGTGATCACTGTTACAATACCACTTGCCACATTGCTATTTTGCTTTGTGACAGCCTACATATATCAGCAAGATGACATCCATGAGACTCATTGTAGGGTGAGTATTATTTTGACGTTACACATAGGTTACGCAAATTATTGTTATTATATTTATACAGAAAATGATTATTTACTTATACAGGTCTATAATGTTCTTCCGTCAATATCAGCCATTACTGGGGTATCTCCTCAAAGATATTTATGGCGTGTGAGCATAGCTCTGCACATCGGACCACGTCTTCTTATAGCGAGTGTTTATTACTCATTCTATCACAAAATTCTCAGAAGTATTGAGGATGTGCCTAAAAAAATACAAGGATTTAGACTTTTAAATCTTTGTTATTGGCTAAATATTGCAGAAGTTGCTGCTCTGTGTGGTGTTACCTATATTTCCAATAAAGAAAATTATGGTGGGTTTTTTTATAATCCTGTACATTACAAATATTTAAATGTACTTAATTAAGTGATTAATTAAGTGTTTTAATAGTTTCAAGTATTGAAAAAAAAGTATAAAAAATTTTTGGATTAAATTAAAATAAATTTTTTTTTAAGTAAATAAAATATTTTTGTCTTTGCAGCGGTGCATGAGAAAACCTTTATAGTGTTCATGATAAGTTCTCTTACGCATATGCTGGTAGCTGTAAGATTGGGTCGCCTAGTTACACCAAATGCACAAAGTCTGCAGTACAAACAAGCCCTTTTCACAACGAGCATGATCAGCACTGTCGGCCTTATAATCTTTTTCTTAAAGCATCGATTACTGTGCCATGACCTGGGTATGAAAAATATTCTTATTTATATTTATTATGTGTAAAAATAATTTAAAAAATTACAATTCACATTTTTTAGTTTTATTTTCTTTAATCATGTATAAAACTATTATTTTATGTCAAATTTTCAACAGCTTTCAGCTGGTTTTCTCTGTGTGAATATGTGATAGCTTCAGGAAATATGGCATTCCATGCCACTGTCATCTTGGATTTCCCTATGGATCAGCTGGTGGTAGGAAGCGGTTTGCACTTAATCAAGAATGATTAATTTAGTGTTATGAAAGTTTACATTTTATCATTTTAAGATGTTTTTCGCTTTATTTGAATGTCTGCTGTATATGATTCTGTTCTAAGACAGTGTTGTAATTTTGACATTCTAAATGATTAATAGAAAAATACAATAAAAACATATATTAAGTAATAAATGAATAATCATAATAACAGCAGACACAGATTGGTGACAAAAGTCATTGATATTAAGAGATGATAAGTAATGGTGGAATAATCATTTACTATCATCATTAATAGCAACAAATTATAGTAATAAATAATTGTAAACTATGACAAATGTATGGTAACTTCAGATTTGTAATGGATACATCTAATGCTTATGTTACTTTTATTGTAATGTTTTTATGTTTGGACTATTATGTATTGGAAAGCCGGAAGATAAAGCTGAAGTATGCAAGCTGTAATTTTAAGTTACATTTTAAATAAGAGTTCTAGTCGAATACTATTAAATCTAGTCAGTAGAACTTTTTCGGCTTCAATTTTCAAATTAAGTAAAAATCAATTAAAAATGTTGTCTGAGTGATTCCTAAATTCTTCAGACGCTTTAATCGAATACTTCAACTTTAAAAAAATAACAATTTAAAATTATTAAGTTTGTCATTGAACTTTTAATTTTGAGTACATACTCGAAAAAATTTTAATGGGGCACAGGGAATAAAGATACGAGATTAAACGCTGTAAAGCAGTTAAAGTATTATAAAGATTCTCATCTTTGTTTGGTACTCGAATGATCATTCGTACAAAATTATATAGCTCATTATATTCTTGTAATGTTTTTTAATTTCCAAGTTAAAAATTCCGTAATTTAAAAGTATTGACTGAAATTGTTCGTTATGGTATATAAACAAAGAGAAGAAAGCTTACAACATAGGATCAAACGACGTTGTAAAAGCATGCCGAGCTCTTAGAAAATTCTTAAGATATACGTCGAATTTAATGTACTAATAAATCTATAAAAAGTGAAAAAGTTTTTGTTAATTATAAAGTTTTTGTAGAGTTCGGCACTGCTTGACTATGTATGTATACATATTGTTACATATGTATAATGATAATGTAAATTAGTGATAATCATTTTAGAAGTCGACAAGCTTGACGTGTACTGTAGATCGTATGGCACTTGCAATTTACAATATCGTTTTTTGCACATTTTTACATATACAAATGTATACCGATAAGAAGGTTCTATATTTTGATAATAATTGATTTTTTTTAAATCCGTTCTCTCAAATTCACTGAAAATATCTGATGGCAATTATAGCGTTACAAGTAACTGGAATATTTTATGCAAAAAAGTTTGCTTATTTAATCACTGCAAAGAGTTAAAAGAACTATTAAAGTTATAAATACATGGTTGTTCAAGAACAAGTTTTTATATTATAAATTGACGTATTAATGTGATGCCGCAAAAGCAAATCTAATAACAATTTGAAAATTCCTATTTTACTGTTGACGTAAAAAATTTCATACACGCGGCTTTTTTTAAGTATGCAATTTAATATAATAGTACGTATAGTCAATCAATTGTAAATTTTACTTACACTACGGATATTTGTAACTGAAAAATTATCCGCGATTGTCGAATATACGTGGCCGTCAGATATTGAACAGGTGCCAAGTAATGCACTAAAACAGACGCATAACTAAGTTTTCCTTGTTATATAATTGTCAAGTACGCATACAATGTGAAAAAAATACAATTTTGATTGATTTGCTATACCAGTAGGACATTTTAGGAAATAGGATATTGATTGCTTAAGGTTTTTTTCTATTGCCCTTTCGCTATCGATCTTCCATTTTTTTAAGTCATTAAAGGTATATTTTAATTTTTAATCCTTTTAGAATCATTTACCATTTACCAAAATACTGCTTTATTAATGGGATTGTTTTTTTAATTAGTACAAATACTTATGCTTCTAAATGATTCATAATAATATACGTATTTTATATACTTTAATTATTTTGAGTTTAAACTTCCATGTTACAAACGATTCTTTCGATTGACTTTTTAATCTCTTTTGGAGCAATAAATATTTTTAGCATTTTTTAGTGTATAAATATTACGAAGAATAATTAAAATGTAACTTCTATTTTTTGTATGAGTAAACTGTGTTCATTTGATGCAGCGTTCTGCGATACATAAAAAAGTAGAACAAACATACTTATGCTTTTTCTTAAATTTGCGAAATTTCAAGCTTTAAGATAGAACTAGGCTATAAGTATAAGTGTCATTCCGCACCATGATATTGCTTAATATAGCAACGATAAAAGCCTCTTCGCACGCTTACTCTTTGTCTCTTTTAACGAAAAAGTTTGCATACGCTCGATGAATGAATGTGTATAAACGGCATTTTTTTTATTCTTGCGCTTCACGAGGACTCCTATATCATTTTTTCATATTTTTATATTAACACGATAACAATAATATTGCTTATTTTAAATGTATATAATTATTGATTGATTACGAACATAGCCCATGATCTACGCAAATAAAAAATGTTTTTTATCTGTAAAAAAAATGTGAAAAATTGTTACATGCGTCCTCATATAATTTGTCTCATCTAGAATGTAAATGTATTTATTCCTGCATCTCGTACAAAGTATGTTAAAGGAAATGCGAAGGATGGAGAGTAATCTCCTAATTGTAAATCACTGTGTGGAGAGATCAACAAATGAATTGCGTTCTTTCGTGGGTACAATCATTGTAACGACATTTATTTTTTGCGCGTTTGTCGACTGAGGATATTCGTGATGAATTCCTCTCAATTTTTATTGCGCAATCGAAAGATAATTTTAATAATAAGAAATAAAATTGTGTGATTGTTAACGATTTCTTTTATTTGCCAAAACATTATGCAACCTGAAACTGCTAATTTATCATATCAATTATAAATTACTTATGATGTTTTACATATTATTATCATAATTTTTATTTTATCATTTTTTAGTGCTGAACTTTATTTTGAATAACAAAAATATATTTCATAAGATGTATTATTAAACAGCAGATTTAGTTTCCAGTTTAGATAAAAAAATAGTTTTCAGTATATTTTTATTAAAAATTTATGTATTTTCATAAGTATAATAAATTTAAATCAAAACTCATAAGATACTATATGTCCGTAGATTTCTTCATACCTTAACGAATTAATTTTACTTATCAAAATAAACTCGTGATTATAAAGAGATGTAAAATGTTAAAGTAATAATAGTAATTATTACTTCATTCAGATAATTTTTTTACTCATGAAAAAAATATGTCACAATATTGTTTTCCAAATTCCAAAATTTTAAGCTGTGTTATTTTAGTTTAGCTTGTAAAATTCGCAGTTACAGATTGGATTGCTTTAAAAAGAAAAGTAGACTTGAATGTTCAGTGTAATACCGACGTACGTTAAAAGTGATGAATAACCGATAAGGTTAGATAAATTATTTATTTTAGTTTCAAAATTTTTCTCGCTAATATTACTTCGATATCGAAGAATAAAAGAAAATGTAAGATATAAAATTATTAAACGTTTTCTCAAATTCTGTATGAGATTATTCTACTCTACAATAAAACTCAATTTATAAAATATGAGTTTAGTTCATTCTCATTGACCCTTATCTTTAGTAAACTTTTTTTTGTAATTAATAGAATTATATACAAGAATCATAATGTAAAACTGTGTTCGTTAAAACAAATATTTTATCTGTAAATTGAAGTCAGTCATAAGACTTAGTTATTGAAACATGGTATAACATTAATTATACGTTATGTGTATATATAGTTTATTTAATTATAAGTATCACATACAAATAAGGTATTATACATTCTTACACGGCAGAATTACAACTTGAACGAAAATATGAATTATTTAACATTTGTTAGTTTGCCTGGATACACTAAAGAACCTGAAGCCATCGAAAACACCACAGCTTCGTAAATACGTGTTAAACATTTAAACTCAAATGGCATCAAAGCAGGATAGTTGCGGCGAATACCCTGTTGTTTTGATTTCTTCATATCTGCATATACAAGAAAAGATTTTTCAAGTTAAAACTTAATACTTGCTTTATTATAACAAAGAATAGAATAAAAAAATGAACGTTTCTGTTTTATCTTTATGAAAGATTGTTTATTATTCGACTATTGCTAGTAAACAGACTCATTTTCAACGTCAATTACATCCACTGAAATTTTAATATAAAAAAACCATAAACCATATCCACCTAGCTCCTGCAAAATTAAATTACAGTCCAATGGACCGAAACCTTGATTCATTATTTTTCGTTCCTTGTTGAACGCGAATACGTAAACAACTACATTTGCACATATCTCTCTCTTCCTCCCTTTTTCTCGCTCTCTCCCGGGAGACCTTTGGATTTCTCGGCGAAATTATAACTTTGCTTGCTCGCTCAACCCGCGTATACTCTGTAAACTATATCGCATCATCATATTCTATCTGCAGTCGCGGAAAACTTTGCGCGCGTATATACATAGCGTTGTAGTAACAAAGCCGTCGTCGTCGCTATACGCGCAAAATAGTTTCCCTTTGTCGTTTACGGTCACTTAAAGGGATACAAAAGTTATTTTTGCTCGTATGTGCATAGATATATATATACACACACACACACGCGCGTGCACATTGTAACGGTCGTAAATAATTTTCTTATAGTATATACACGTGTGTGTATTACGTGTACATACAGTCAAAATTTGCACAATGCCTGCGTGCGCGCGCGCGCGCGTGTGTGTATAGAGTTTATTTTTGGTTGGTTGTTTGCGAGATGCTTGACATATCAATTTTGCGTATTTCAATTTGTAATATGAAGTTTTCTTTTATCATTAAGAATGATGGAATTTTAAGAGCTTTATTTCTCTTATATAGAAAGTTATTAAATATTGTGTCTATCTTGTTATATATCTGAGGTTCCCCAGAATAACTATATATCTCTACTTTTCATATTTCGGGGAAAATCGAGATTCGCATTTGTAATTGAAACCAAGATAAATGATATTTAATGTAAAGCTGCATATTATATGATTTCATATCTAAATAACGCCTTTATTACCACAGTTGCTAGAACAGTAAGCGGCCGTGTCTCAGAAAACAACTTTATATATGTTAAACTACATTACAGTTAAATAAAGTATGAGGACACATGCTAATCGTAACTGACCTACATGATTTGCGAGATACCAATCGAATTACTTTTCTCAGTCTGGAATCGCATGGTTCTTTCAAAATATTGAATGAAAACAGTGCGGATCCATATAGTTATTCCGGGAAAATGTAGTTATAGTGTTTTATTTATGCTAATTCGAGAAGAGGAGTACATCATATAAAATTTGTTATAGGTTCATCCCGAGAAGCCACAAATATATAATTTGTTCAAAGTTTTGATCATATAGGTAGACTATATTCGATTTCGCATTCGATAACATGATCATTTGCTGTTTGTACTGCTCATCTTTAAACACTATCAGTAAGCTGATTATTGCTCTGGTTAATTATAAAGTCGTTGGTCATTTTTTGAAAGGTGCTGTATGTGTATATTGACGTATTATATATAGTCTATTCTGTATGTATATATAATGATTACAACGCCCTTTCAGTTGATTAAATGCGTGTAACGCGTAAAATATAACAGTTATTAGACATTTGAGCATGTACTTAACAGCTAGAAAATGTATAATTGAATTTCTATTTTTTTTCTTTAAAGCAAACTGCTGTGAAGCCAAACCTAACAGGTATAATTTGTAAACACTATAGTTTTTCACATCCCTACTATGACGCAAATGAAAATAAAAACCCAAAAATAACTTTTGAAAATTATTTTACAACATATATAACACCGTTACATGGAGAGACGATTACAGCCAGACAGTCGACAAAAGTCGAGATCAGTTGTTTGATTGAACGAAAAACAAAACTGTTTAGATGTAAGTGGGCGTTTATACCTAAATCTCAGTTCCGACGATTCTTGCCGCGTCGTTGGAAGTTTCCTGATTTTTTTCGATCAGAGGGTCTTTTCACCTCGTCGAAGAAACCTGATTTAGCCAGGTCAATTATCTTCTGCATCGATTCTTGAGCACTTGGCTGAAGAAACATTCTATGCATGTCTTCCATCGTGATTGGTTCATCCGGAAACTGAGACGCTAGCGTAATATTACTCTGCAATAGTTGAAAAATATTTCCGTCAGTATGACATCTTATGTTAAATTCATTTATTTCAGTTGTTCTCTTTAACAACTTTCTATATTATAAACAAGCAAAGTTAACAAGCTCCCCGTATAAATTTATTTCTAATTGACGCACACAAAAATAAATTTGGTTCATAAAATAAAAAAAAAATCTGTTTATTATATTGCATTCAAGTGATTTTTCAATATTCTAGTCTCCAACGTGACATAATTATACTGTAAATATATAACTATATATGTTTTATTCTTATCGATTTCACTAATTCGTGAAAATGCCGATAACAGTTTTACTAGAAAACCGAGAACTATGTTTAAGAAAGAGTCAGACTCCCCGATTACGAAATCAGATCAAACTGCCGGATAGATTTTTGGATATAGAAATCTGAAAAGAAAACCTACAATATTAGATCCTAACGCTATATAAAAATTCTAAGTTTTGAACATTATCAAATTTATTTCAAAATAAGCTAGAAATATAATTTAATCTTGTGTAATAAATAATAATCTTCTTAAAACAATAACCTTTTTTTTGAATATCATTTAAAACTAATTGCAAAATATTTATTCCTTCCAGAGTTATAAAATTTTAAAGATGAGCATTGAAAATGCATTGTTTAAACATTTATAATTTTGAATAAATATTTTATTTTTATTCTTAAAAAACAAAGTGAAAGCTCATTTTTTCTAGTTTTATTTTATCTCTTCAAAATGATATTTACTTCTGAAGCTTTTTCAAAACTTTATTCATCCAATAACCTGTGTTCAAGTTTAAAAAAAAATCCGTGATTAGAACGTATAATTCTCTCCTATACTTAAGTATATAAATAAGTACACCACATTACCGCGCTACACGCTTCTGCATCATCATCTTTATTGTTCTGCGTCTTTGGTGCTTCACTGTCGTCCTCCTTGACAGTAGCAGTCAAATCCATAGTTGGCTTTGGTTTTTGATTATTATCAACATCCTGTTGAATATAGCCGTCCGTAGCACTCATTTCATATCGACCATGGGACATCGTGTCTGTATATACTTTCTCTCTATACGGATGAGGAATAGATAAATTATTACTTGATTGATCACTCCCTTATTATTTTTTTATATTTTGTACAGCGGAATTCGCATTGATTGGTAAGTATAATATTTTATTCTGCACGTTTCAAATATTCAAACTGGCAATATATAAATTTTTTAAAATTTTATTTCACGTGAAATATTGCCGATTACACGTTTATTTTTTGTCAATAATCTTACAAGAAAAAAAGAGAAACGTTTAATAAAATATGTTACAAAGTATTTGCTTCATTCACCACACTCATTAGGTATTATTGCCACCCCGTAAACTAGCAAAAGATTACGCCGCGCTGTAAAACTATATATTCATATCTTTTACTATCCTTCAGAACGCTTGCATTCAATTTCCAACCGAATACAATGACACTATATACACTTCTTTTACTCACGATTTTCCTCTTTATATACACGATTCCTCGTCGATATTATGCGATATGTTTAGACTCACCTGTAACCTATCTTTCTCTCTATCGCTATATGTATATATACACTGCGGAAGCGTTTCTGCAGATAACGAGCTGTTGCTGCCTGCGCTGCGTCCAAGCCAGATGTACGTCGCTGAATAAATTATATGTATATATACTTATATATGTATAACGGTTGCGCGCAAGGATTCGGTGAATGATAAGCTCGAGCTATATGTCTGCCTCTGTATCGGTCTTTGTAAGTTTATCGAGCACTGACGTTTTACGTACGGATGTATAAGAGAGAGGAAAGCTGAAGGGAAAACAAGTGACGACGGAATTCAGATGAACAGTTGAAGGTTTGTTAATTTGTGCATAGTCGACGTTATAGTACCTATTGGGTAATTGTTTATGGGGGAAAAGTGAATCGGAGAACAATTGAAAATCTATTTCACTAAGTAAATAATGCTGCTTTGGATTGTTATTTTGTTTTTCTTTTATTAATTTTATAAGTTTTATGCCTTACTTCGGATTGCTTAGCTTATTGTATATACGAAAATTATGTATGCAAAAACTTTTTAATAAATTAATATTAATAATCCGGTTTGTTTTTTTGTTTCTAGAACCGCTCAAAAACCTCAACCGGCTATCACAATAGCATATACATTTAATCACATTATAATTCAGCTTATTTTTTTTCAATCACTTTTTCTTCTAACTTGAAAAAAATTTCTTATATGTCGAATTCTTCGGAAACTTTTCCCTAAACTGGTTCCAAAAACGACCAAAATTAAATTTGGAGGCGCACCTCTAAAGTAATTTTTTTCTTGTTCTATGGGTCATAGAAGAGACGATAAGAACTTGGTGCTAAAGAAAACGGGCTTGTGAACCCTTTTATAGTCAAATCAATTTTTCTTATGGGAATTTAACATCATGGAAAAAAATTGACGAAAAGTAGTCATCAATCATCAAACAATATTAACATTTCAAGTATGTCAACGAATTTGTACATTTTACTAGTTAAAGTACAAGGATAGAGCTTTCATTTAAGCTAAAGATGGTTAAAATCGGACAATTCAGTACAAAGTTACATGCATTTGAAAAACGTCAAAAATGATGAAAAACCATGAAAATCTTAAAAATTTCGTGAATTCAGAAAGAAACATCATTTTTTACGTTTTTCAAATGCGTGTAATTTTGTATTGAATTGTCCGATTTTAACCATCTTTAGCTGAAATGAAAGCTCTATCCTTGTACTTTAATTAATAAAATGTACAAATTCGTTGACATACTTGAAATGTTAATATTGTTTGATGATTGATGACTACTTTTCGTCAATTTTTCCCATGTTAAATTCCCATAAGAAAAATTGATTTGACGATAAAAGCGTGTCACAAGGAGAAAAAAATTACTTTAGAGGTGCGCCTATGCCTTCAAAAATGTGTCTCTAAATTTAATTTTGGTCGTATTTGGAACCAGTTTAGGGCAAAGTTCATCTCATGCTACATCCAAAAAAGGTGCTTCATATTCGCAGGTGCAATCTCATTGTTTGTACCTCTCAAACGCTTAGACGCACTACGATATACTCTACTAAACCATCGCAACAACAAGCCTCTCTCTCTCTCTCGCTCACTCTAATCGATGAGCTATCCGGTCCATCCAGAAATACGGTCGGAGAATGCGAGCGCGTACGTACATATATATATATATACACACACCTCGTACGTACGTATTCACGTATACGTATACTACGTCGTTGCTTCTCTTGGGCCGCGCGTATATACGAGCTCGCGTTCGCTCACGCGAAAATGGACCAATCGCGAGTCATCTTTCGGTATGCCGCACTCCGTGATCCCCGAATGGAATCTCCTACCTCCAAGCTTCCCCGTCGTCCTTCCCTTCCCCCCAATGGCTAGAGTAAGACTCGTGGGTGCAGGGTCGTAGCTATAGAGTGAGAGAGAGAGAGAGAGAGAGAGAACAATGTGGAAACGATGACGACGACGACGGCTACGAGAGGACACAACGCCGGCTGGCATGTGTCCCGGAGATATGCGCGAGATCCTGAGTGGAGCAGCAGAGCAATGCAACGACGACGACGACTCGTGCGTCCTTCGAGGTTGCGAAGAGACGACCAAGACGACGACGACGACGATGACACGCGATATGTGGCATTTCTATATATGCGTTGCGATACGCGCGTGTCATGCATTGCATATATATAGTTGCATTGTGATATAAGCTTGGTTGTGGGGTATGGTATAGGGATGGAAATGTAGGTGAAATGGAGTGGTATTTGGAAAACTATATAAATATATATATGGATTTCTGATCGGAATTTTTCCAAGTATAATTGGAATCGTGGAAGTAGCAAAATTTTGGCATTTATTTCAAGACGATTAAATATTTTTAGTATTTAATTATTGGATGTAAAATGGGAGTTGTTATGCATGCTGAATAATTCTAAGAAATATAGGTATGCGGCAGTATCACGGTTATAATTATACGTAAAGTATCTTATTAACTTTAAGGGATGTACTATATATGAATATTCTCTGCTATCTTAAAAAAATGATGGATTTGTTGTGAAATCATTTTATCCGTGATTTGTATAAAAGTGACGCGCGAAGCGCGCTTAGAAATGATTTGTAGTGCTCAAAAGAATTCATTTAATTTCAAAATATCGATAAAATTATTATAGGCACATCTAATAAACCATATTAAAATGTACCATAAAAAAAAACTTCATTCAACATGAAAATCGTATATAAGACGTCGGAGATTCCATGCGACGCAACTAAAATAAATCTCTATCCACCCTGTAAATACGCGCGTGTACAACAACGCGCGCTAAATCCCTCCTGCAATACCTTAAATATGTAATAATATCCCGTTGAACGAAGTATCTCTCTTCTTCTTCCCCGTCTACCCGCTAAATTCCCGTCGTACCTGGGAACGCCGAGCGAAGAATCCGATGAAAATGTGTCGTTCGCTTGCGACTCTCTCTCTCTCTCTCTCTCTCTCTCTCTCCTTAAGATATTCGCAGGTGCGAGAAGCGGGGAAAATCTTTCAGCGCGCGTTGGGTATTCTCTCTTACGCTCTTTTCATCTCTTACTTTCGCGCAGAGAAGAATTTTCGATGGAGGGGGAGAGGAACGGTGCGATATTTTAATACCGGCGAGTGAATCTTGCACCGGACCGTACGGAATCTCTTCTCGACATTCTGCGCGGGAAGTTTCTTCGCCGTGTCTTTGGGTCTTGCTGAAGTGCGAGAGGATTTCCTTTTTTTTTTCTAGAGGAAGGGTAATTTTGCACGAAGGTATAGCGGCTGCGCGTTTCCATATTATGCCGTGAATTTTCGCTGGAGATTTTTTTGTTTTCAGTTTTTTTAGTGGCTGATGGATTTTTCTTAGAAACGGTGAGGATAGAAGAATTACTTTTTTTAAGATGGGGAAAGATGCTGGTTGTTGAATATGATAGTCATGTCGTGTGATTCATTGGTTTGACAATGTTAGTGGAGCAGCGATTGCTTAGTTTACACTTGACTAGTGCAATTGACGAGTTAGAGTAAAAAACGATCTTATTCTATAAAAACTATTAATATATATGATATACAATAACCTTACACAGGCGTATTGTTGCCAAATCTTGTTTTTCACAGAGACTGATGCGCGAAAAATGCTTTTTGTTTCAACTAATATATTTATTGTTATATTCTTCAAAACCATGAATAAACTTTTCAAAAGGTACAGCATCAATTCTTTTGTCAATTAGAAAAATTTTAGACCTATTGATTATATAATAAGCTAGAATATAAAATCTCGAATTGCTCATAAGACGTTACATCAAACGTGCCAAAAGGAATTTTTCACTATTTTTCCTCTATGCCATTTAGTTTCAACAAATTTTAGTAGGAATGTTTTAACAATATCATCTAACATTTTCAACCAAATTTCGTACAATTCTATACAATTATCAACACAGAGATAGAAATGTCTTAAATAAAAAATATTTTCAGAGATTTTTATTTACGCGAAACACAAGCATTATTTGAATATTTTCCGAACTTTTGTTATAAAAGTTAAAAAAAGTGTTCGCACTAAACCAAAAATGAAAATTTAATAATAAAGCTATGATAAAATGTAGTGTGACTTTATTACAGAAATAGCGTTTATGTTAAATTTAACTAAAAAAAGATAGTTTTTCTAATTGAAAAATAGTAGCATTATTTATATCAATTTAGAGGAAATCAAACGAACTTTAAAGCTAAACACTATATTTTTATTAAACTTTGTTACATGGACTGATAACAAAGGAAGTTGTTATTAAAACTGGACAACGCAGAGACCAATAGTTAAGTATAAAATTCAATACAAAGGGATCTGTAACATTTAATAATCAATTCACAGAATACTATTGAATTGAAACAACTGTACGGATCAGCTTTTTGTTGTGTAAAAGTAACGAATGAAAAATTTTTTTTTTAAACCTTTCAACTTTTACGCGCATACCCCACCTTCCAGAGTAAACGATAAAAAAAAGAGAGATCGCTAGAAAGGCCACACCACACGCGTTCAAAAAATAATTTCGAATTAATTTTTTCTGACGAACGTATATCCTATCCCCGCGTTTGCATACACAAAAGAAAGCGAATACAGCAGCGGCGCGTTTTAATGAAAAAAGTGCACGTTCGTTTTTTGTTATATCGAAAAAATCAGTACTACCCCTGTAGCTCCTCCCCCCGCCCCCACACCCCCATCGAACGCACACGCTTGTATCTTGATGCATAGCAACATTCTTTTTTTCTTTGACCAAAGCGATCGAGCGTGAGAGAGAGAGAGAGAGAGAGAGAGAGAGACGAAGCGAACTCCAAAATCCAATTACCAATAGCGCAAGCAAAGAGCTTTGTATCTTGCGCTTCTGCAGTGGCGAGTTGTTAGACTAATTGCAATTTCCAATGCGAATGATACGAGAGAGAGAGAGAGAGAGAGAGAGAGAGAGAGAGAGAGAGAGAGAGAGAGAGAGAGAGAGAGAGATTTTATTTTATTTGTCATCGCGGCAAAAAAGTATATAAAATTCAAATACA
>JAWWEQ010000031.1:3107823-3118222 GCA_035583055.1 Torymus tubicola
TATATATACAAAAAAACCGAGTAGTGCAACGATTCAGCGAAATCGCGAAATATTTCTATGCTGTCGGTACGTGTGCACCATGCGCGTTTTAAAACGGAATGAGTATAATTATTTATGGGCGGCGATGGGATTAAGGCGATATAATTGAAAGATGAACGTATAGTATATATATAGTTTTATATATATATATATATATTGGTGTATGGTTTAATTGCGACAAATTTGAGAGGAGAGTAGTGCAGCGAGCTAAAGTAAAGATAATTTCGAAAATGGGTTTAGCGCACGCCGTTGTTTCGTTCGCGCGTAAATTTATCAGTCAAGTTTAACGGAATCGCCAATAAATTGTACCGGTCATTAGCGTATTTCAACCGTTCTTACTTTTTTTTTGTTTTGTTTCTTTCGCTTGCTTCGTAAATTGATTGCATTAATCAGGCGTGTATAGTGGCGGCGCGAGAGCACAGAGGAAAAATAAATAAGCTTATATACATTCACACACGTGCACGTATTTTAATATATATGTATATACAAAGCTTCTACCTTTCATGTATGTATGTATGTATACGTGTGCGGTTTCCCAATAAAATAGATTATATACCGATGTGCTGGAGTTTAACGACTTTAGCGAGGAAATATTGAGTGTATATAGCGTGACCGATTTCTGCAATTAACCATTCAGCTTTAATTCATCGCAATTACTTTATATGTATTTACATATTATATATGATATTCTACTTTCCGATAATTCCTTATCCTCGCTTATGTGTGTAAAATCTATCCAAACAAAACGCAAATAAAATACACACACACACTCGCCTTTGATTTCAATAGAAACCTTGAGATCAGCAGTGTAGCGAATCTGAAAAAGGAAAGCACGATTTTTGTTGTCGTATAGCAGCATGTAGCTTGCGCTTGATTGAAGCAAGAGAAAGAGAGAGACTCTCTCGTTAAACTGCCGTATATAAGTTACGCGGTGATGACGCGAGAGAGGGACAAAAAAACGGCTGCACCGTGTGGTGCCTGTATTGCGTAAGCGGAGATTAAGCTTTGTCGAATAACGTCGCGCGGGTACTGAAGAGTGCGAATACCTATACTGCGACCTATGGGGATTTAAGTTTGACAATTATATTATTAATTTAATTGTTATTAGAACGTAAATAATCAACAAATTTCCTCTTCAATTATTATTCCGTCGTACCGAGCTTTTCTTAACGTTATAATAGACCAACCACTTTTTCATCCGCGGCATACTCTCGCTCATAATTCATCTGCTTTTCTACGACTCCTAATATATAACATACATAGTTATTAACTCATTATATCATATTTTGCGATTAAATTTCATGCTGCCGAGTCTCATTGCGCGTTATTTAATATCTCTACAATATAATTCTTGTATTTTATTCAAAGCTTTATTATCGTCAAACTTATCCTAGAGCCATAGCCAAGTAGCTCTGTTCTCCTCTACATATAATATATACCAGCCCAGAGAGCGCTGCACTTACAATTAGCTTTGCTCTCTCTCTCTCTCTCTCGCGCGGGCGCTTTATACCAAGAGAAAGATCGAGAAGGAGAGATCCCCGCGCGCGCGAACAACGTATATCACCTGTTACTGCCGGCAGCGGCGGCGACGGCGGTAGTAGCAACTCTCGGCTGTCCTCGGTTATACTCGGACTCAGTCGCCTATACGAGCGAGCGATCAGCGAACGCTTCCCTTTTTGCGCGCTATATGCACCCGTGCGGGATGACGACGACGTATACGCGCGTATAATATGCGTTCATTGTCCGGGTGTTCGAGCGTCGAGACGAGTTTGTTTAACATTCATGGTTAAAGAGAGTAAATTGTTTTTTTTTTAATTATGGAATCTTTATTTTAATATATGTATTTGAATCAGTGGATGGAAATTAGTTTTCGGAAAAGATTACTGTCGGAAACGTATTTATAGATATTATATCCCTGATAGAAATTTCTCTATCAGAAATGGGCAGGAAAATACTAAATAGCTAGTAAAAATAGCTAATTTCTAGGTAGAGATGAAACGATTTTTTCGGTCATACTCTCTATTTAATGAAAATAACACAACCTGAAAATACTTCTACTAAATTTTCTCTGTCATTAGATCATATATATTTAAAAACAAACATTAAAAGAAGGTAGCCAACTAAAATGTAAATACAAATTACTAGTGTTTAATTCGTTTATAGTACTGCTTCAGACGATAGAAGCGAAAACAATGATTTTTCCGTTTGATTCTGTTTCTCTCACTCCTCGTCCTAATAGTTAGCCTAAGTAAACCAACTGGCCAACTTTAATATCTTTTAAATACTCATAAACATACTAATGTAAATTTGTGAAAAAACTGAATCTATTATTCCGCCTATTAAATGGAGAATATGATCGATTCATTGATGGATAGAAGTGGTCAAGAAAAGTGTCTAGTTTTTAGTAATTATTGGAGAAACTAGCTATTTATTAGGTAAATACTACCAGGGATGGTATAATTTTCAAATTATAATATGTATAAATGTGTATAGAGGCGAGATGCTGGTAAGCCGGGAATTTCCGGCAAAGGCACGTGGCGTGTTCATAACGATTAACCGCTAACGCTAATTATTTACTTTAATAAAAAAAAGCAGAGCAACACTTTTTCTCTTTCTCACTGTTGTAACACACGCCTATATGTAACATATACACGAGCGCGCAAGCGCGTGCTTGTATATTTATAATTAAAATACATAATAACTATAGAAATCCTTGAAGCAACCGCAGCAGCAGCAGCAGCGGCGGCAGTAGTAACGGCTTTATCTTTAATCTTGATCGTTCTTTCACATTGCCAAAGAGCGCAGCACAGCGTATTATGTTATACACGAGCGTGCAATATATAATTCATTGCACTCTGGCTTCTTTTAGCAATCCACACGGCGCACGTCTTTGTACTTATTTTTTGTTTGTTAGTGTTACATTTTGCACAATTGCAGGTTTATTATCATTATAATTGTAGAGTTTAACATTATTCGCAAAGCGCGCATGCTTTTGATATTTAAATGGTAGCGAGAGGTAATCACGGGCTTTGTGAAAAAATTTTTCACGCGGTAGAGTACATGGATTAATTGGCGATGATGATCATGATGAATTTGTAGAGTAGAAGAAAAACGTTTCAATTCCGTCATTGCTTTTCGCTCGTACTCTGTATATATATATATAAACACGTAGTCTGTAATTTCTCGCGGAGTATTCACGCGTCTTTATCTCTTTGTTTTCGCCTTCTTTTTATTCTTCTTTGCCGTTGCTGTCGCAGCAGTACACACACATATACATGCTCCTATACCTCGCTCCGTCAATTGGTCCTTGTCTGCTTCAAGCTCGTTCAGTCCGACATTGCTCCTTTCTCTCTCTCTCTCTTTCTCTGTCGTCGTCGATTATATATAGTTTTGAAGAAGTGTTTCGAATACGTTCGATATCATCTGCTTTCCTTAATATTTTGCTTTTAAACTTGAACTCGCTCCTAATTGTTACATAATATATATAAAATTTTTGTTTAATCCACGTGATTTACGATACCTATTTCGATTCACCAAAAGCCGTTACCCGAAAACCATCTCACACACTCTTAAAGTCCTAAACCAACACACACCTTAACCATTCTTCTTGTTCGCTCTCTCTCTCTCTACTCTTCCTCCTTCCGAATAATATTTCCCGGGCATTATATTACTTACAAATGAATTCCCGGTATTTGCCTTATCCTCCCGCGATCAGACTAGAAGCCCACCGACAAAAAAAAATTACAAACGTACGCTCGTGTGCATTTCCTTCTCCTACAAAATTTCGCTCTCCCACTCTCTCGCCCTCTCTCTGTTTCTTGTCCACAAAAATCACACGCAGCACACCCACGAAATCTCTCTCTCTCTCTCTTTCTCTCCTTCCTTCTCTTAACGTCTGGGTCATGAATAATTTATACCCGACAGAAAGGCCGTTGCCGCGCGCGTTCACGTGATTCTCTCTCTCTCGCTCTTTCACTCCCTCTTTCTCTCTTGGCCGTCAATCCGCGACGTGGCGTGCACGCGGCGGCGATTCCTCGCTGCAGCATAGGGGGTTCGCGCGATTGCGTTCCGAGAAGAAGAAGAAGAAGAAGGAGAGAGCGGTTGTTGGGCGCACACCGTGAATTGTATAAAAGAGTTAGGAATTATTTTTCCGAGAGGAAGAGTATAGAGAGAGAGAGAGCTTTTGTAATCGGCAGCTCACCATACGCTTTTCCGGTTGTGCAATGCAAAACGATAGTAGGGAACAGGAGATCGCAGGTTCTGAGTTAATACTTTTCGCGTTAAAATAAAATGAAATTATGGTTTCATTCTCGTTGTCGTAACACGATACGTTGATCTGCGTAAGGCTTCACACATTTCATTGTTTTTATAGATATATGTATATTCACGAAATGATTACACCGGACAAAATATATAAGGACGATTTTATCCTCGCTTTACAATAGCTTCAAATTGTCTTATTCCTCACTTAAAAAAGAGATGACAGGATGTTGTGAGGCATTTAAAGAACCAATGCGATTGGTTAATGGCTCAATATTCCCGGTATGAATATAGCGTCAAAATTCAATATGGTCTCTGATATGAAATAAATATTTTGGTATAGAAATTAAATTATTTATGTGTGCATTTGAGTAAATTAAGAACATTATTATTAAATTATTCAATAAACCAATTAATTAAAAGTTTGTGTCCAATGATTTAATAATTACAAAATAAATGTTGTTTCGATTTGTTTCCTTACTTCAAAATTTAGAATTCAAATCTCTTATTTAGTATAGATAATATATTATGCTTACTGAAAGATAGTGTTAATAAATAGTACTATAATAAAGTCTAAAATATTTGTTGATTTAGTCTCTATGAAAAAGAGAAGAACGCGCAGCGCGCATGGATTATGATTAGTTAGAAAAAATGAACAATACGAAACTGAAGCATAATAATCGTATACGAAAAATTCATCTTTTGAAAGCGTTCGTGTAATTTTCGAATGGGAATATATGTGGGGGGCGGTTCTTTCTCTTTCGCTCGCTCATTAGGGTAAAAGTTTCTCCGAACATCTGTAATTTTGCCTCCCCCCCTCCCCCTCCTCCCGTCTAAGGGGCAGCAAATAACGTTCAAAGTTCATCAGCATGTCCTCCAAACATGCGAGCACGATTTTCATATTACGAGTGTAGTTCACCAAAAGTACTGCTTATTATTTTAATGTTCCGCGTAATACTCTCCGAGTCGAGAGCAACACTTTAATAATTAAATCATACTTGCGTAGAATCGACGAAGCTCCTGTTCTAAGAATTTCAGATTAAACATAATTATATTGTTCTATTCGTGAATTATAGTAATTAATTTCTTTTTACGTTATTTCATTCTAATTTGCTGCTATGATATACCGTACGCGTAACTTATACCCTATAAGATACGATAATTATCATATATAGCTTTGTCTGGGAGGAAACTTCTTCGTAACGGTGAAAGTAAAAAAAAAATAATAAGTTTTTCAAAAAATGTGTGAGAAGAAAACCTCGTATATCCAAATATACGTATTCACTATATATGTGTGAAAACAAAAATTCTTCCATATTATTAAGCAATGTATATACAAAAACCGTTCAAATCGTCGTTTGTTTTATCTCGAAAATTTAACAACCTTTATACCAGATCCTTCCAAAAAAATAACCGTTACCTCAAACTTTTCACAAACCCTATAAACGCACGATTATACATATCTTCCTCCTCCTCCTCTTTCTATATCGCCTCACAATCTCGCCGACAATCCATAGCCTACAAAACCAACACTATCTCATCTTCGCTTTTATACGACGTTTTCCAAGACCTGCCACCGAACCTCTCCCTCACACATATACACACACACGCACACACGCTCGCACTCAAAGGTTTCTTCACCTGTTTCACAATCGGTATATTCTCGGAAACTCTGAGGTCCTCGGAGTTCAAGGCCGCTTTGCCGCACGTGTGTCCAATTCATATATATATATGTGTGTGCACTATGTGATCCCGAAGCAAACGGTCGGGTCGACACGTAGCGACAGCGCTGCACTAAATAAATATCCGTGCGTGGGCTCGCTGCCCGATCGTTGATTATCGCTCGCCGGCTGCCGCACATGCATGCGACAAAGCATCGTCCGCGCCGCTTGTGCGTTCGGAGCTATAGGGTTCGTTCACCTTTACTACTGCATAGGCGTGTACATATGTATATGTGGGGAAGAGAAAGATGGTACCAGAAGATTATACACATATATGTACATATACATATGTATATAAGAAGGGAAGAGTATATAGTCGTTCGAAATTCGGTAGGTTCGAGTAGCTATATCATGGCGATATGTGGGGAAAGACGTTGTCGGGGTTATAGTATTAGTAATATATGTGTGAATCATTGTTTGCGCGAGTTTCGTAATGCTCGCACACGCGCGAGTGATGTGTATTTTTGGTAGCAGTTTTTAATAGAGCGAATTAAGCTGTGTGTGTGTGTGCGTGTTTAATGCATGTGCACTCGCATATACAACCGCGTGATTGAGAAGGTGCGAATGCTTCGAAAGAATTTTGCGTTGCTAAGATCGCTCGCACACTTTTATCGTACAACGTTGGTCGTCTATTGTATAAATTGTAATGATTTCTATTCTTAAAGTCGTTATACATATAGTTATATAGTTATATACGCACTCGTTGCCGAATTTTTGCAATGTGTATATTTTCGGCTTCGTGCAGTATAACTGTGAGGGGAAATAGATATTTGTTTTTTTTCTTTTCTTTTTTCGTTTAATCAATGGCTCAGAGCGTTGTTATAATGTTGTAGGTGCAAAGCATATTGCGTCAAAATTATTGTTGTTGTTGCCGTTACCATTGTTCAATAATGATAAATCCGTTTCTCCCGGATTAATATCGACACAGTCGTTAGTCGCATATTGCGTTATTTCAGTTTGATGAATTATATATAAATCACGCGATTTGGCAGGATCGAATGAATAATTATATAATGAAGAATTCCATTTGGATATACATATATATAATATAGAAATTTAAACGAATCGTGCGTATAATATTTCCCTGAAAAGTCGTATAATCATTGGTACGTTGTGATTTCAGTGAGATGTATACTGTTGACGTAAATATCTTAATCTCCGATTACAGTGATACATTGAACGTTTATCAAAATTATATACATCCATACACATTACTACAGCTAACTATATAGGCAAAGACCCACGACTTATCTATCTCTATAATATAACTCTGGTGTATATATATATATATATACCATAGATAAAGCAGTACAGCTCGAATAATCAATGATCGTCCGAAATCTTCAACTTTCCACGTTTCATATATCATATACAATCAAGTTACCCTCACAGTATGCAGCATTCTATATGCACATCGCGTTACCAGCAGCAAACAGCAGTAGCAATAACAACAGCGATCGATCGATCCACGCGAGCACGTCTCGCAATTCCTCTCGGCCAATTTTGCGAAACTGCACTCGCGCCCGCGTGTTGACATCAAATGTCCTCCTCCGTGTCTCTCGCGACCTATCGATCGAATCAAGATAAGTTTTCTCTCTCTCTCTCTCGCTCTCTCTCTCTCTCTTTCTCTATTCGCCTTCCTACGAAGGAGATGAAGAAGTGTAGTAGATAGAAAGAGAGAGAGAGAGAGAGAGAGAAAGAGAGAAGGAGAGAGACTGGCCGGAGGCCAGGCCGACTTACCCAATTAAGGCTTTCGCCACTGGGTCGTGGGTGCAGGGATGCTTCCCTCGCGCTGCCAATATTTGCAATACCGACCGATCCAATTATATCCGCGGTGAATGAGTTTGTGCGCGTGCAGTGAGGTTGATCAGTGGTGGTAGTGGTGGTGTGTGTGTATATATATATCGAATTTGAAAGTGTAAAATAGGAAGGTTACGAGGTCGCAATATGGATAAAGGGAGACAAAACGATTTTGTTGATACGTTGATTATAATGCATCAAAAATTTTACGTATTACGGGTCGACGTCTATATAATACGATATCATATAATTTTCGACTTTTGTCCGTCTCTTGTTCACGCCTAATCACGACAAACGAACTAATTTCTCGGGGTATTTAAGTATAGTTTTAATACAATCCAACTTTGCTATAGCCATCGTGGAATAAGATAATCGCTAAATGTTCGTAAATAGAGCAATGAGAATCTCGCGTTGAAACAGAGGGAGTGAAAACTGCCCTCGCGCAACGTACACGAATATATATATATATATATATATTACGCATACAAGCGAATCAACACGCTTGACTTATTCGCGACTCTGACGCGCGCGTGCGCGCATTAATTAGCCCCGCGCAGTTTCGAGGATGTGTGTGTGTGTGTGTGTGTGTGTGTTAAAGTAATTAATTCCAGTGCATCAAGTTCAGAATACGAAGATCGTATTCATATATATACATGCCGGACGCGGACCGTAAATAATAATCGTTAATATCCCCCGCGAATATATCCATTCACCTCTTTTGAGAGAACAAAAATAAAAGAACGAAACGAGTACATATAACGTGTACGCGTGTGTGCAGCGCGCGTCGTAAACGACATTTGCCCTGTACCGGTAATACGTTTCGTGTAAGACAAGCGCGAGCAAGAGTTGGCCGTTAATTTATTCCGTCGATAAAACCTCTCTTTCTCTTCCTTCCTTCCGTCGTATATATATATATATTCTTTTTCGCGCTTTCTCTCTCTCCCTTCCTCTCTTTCACTCCATACATAAATCTGCCTTCGCGAGCGTACGTACCTCCCACAATATATCCCTCTCGCGTCTTTATATTCATACACACACATACACACACACACACATATATAGCTACGCCGACGCGGAAAACAACACGGACGACGACGATGACTCGTTTGTCCTTCGTCTCTGCATGTGCATGCATCTATATATATATATATATGCGCAAACTGAAACACGCCGAATCGCATTTATTAATCCGCCTTTTCGTGGTCGCGTCTACGCAAGAGTGCTGAGTAAGGAGTAAAGAGGGGGAAAAGTGCTTCGAAAAATCACGTCAATTGCAGAATGTCGTTATATTTTTTTTCCTGTCGTGGTTATACGATCACGTTTATAATGCGATTAAAGTGTATTTTTTCATCGTTTATCGAGTGATATAGTTGAACATTGATGCAATATACGCTCGAACTGAAAATTAGCGGTTTGGAATAGTTTAGGCAAATGGTGCGCGCTTTGGGGGTGGGGGGATAAATTACGAGTATAAATGTACGAGTATGTAGTCAACTTTGCATTCTAGATGTGTCAATATATATATTAACATACGTAGCCAATGAAATTTTCATGTAATGTAATGCGTGCATGCAACAGTCATGTAATTTTCTTCGTAATAATTACTGACGTGAAATGTTATACATATTGCATTATACAGTAATTTTATAATTAGACATAATAACATATTAAACATCACTGTTTCCAACACATCTCATATACCCTGAATTTTATACATTATATTCATATGAATTCTATACTAATTTAACATGTATCTGTCTTTCTGTTGCAGGTGAGTTTCCAACACTTTTGCTTTGTATATCAACCTCACTCGGGTATATTATACCGTAAGTCAAATCCAGCAACCACACCAGCTCTTTCTTTTTCCTTTTTACACGGTCTTTACGGCAAATTTAATTTACATACGACACTCGTGAGAGTCGACGCAAAGAAAATGCAAGCTCATCGATGTTTGCCCTAAAAGAAAAAAAAAGAAGAGAAAAAACCCCAGCTATTTCCTAATTAAACGACATCGGCATCGCGTTTCGATATCCTTGCGATAAACCCAAAAATATCTCTGAATTTCTCAACGCACGCTCGAATTTCTTCCACACGGTTCTCTCCCTCTCTCTCAGTGTCTCTCTCTCTCTCACTCTCTCTCTCTCTCTACGCCAGTGCAAAAGTGTGCTAAAACTAAAACAGACGGTAGCGCGGGCGGCGCGCATAATAAATCCTCGTGAAAACGTGCGAACTACAAAGACCCCGAACGAGCTACTATATACCATCGTCGGAGTGCGAGAGAGAGACAACGAGAAAGGGAAGGGGTATATATATATATACACACACATACAGAAGAAGGGGAGGGGAAAAGAGAGAGAGAGAGAGAGCGGCCGGTTGGTTGGCTGGCTCGTTGCGCTATCCCAGGCATTCGATTCGGTATTTTTCTTTGTGTATCGCGGATAGTTCGAATTGTTCTGCAAGCAGGGCATTGATATATCGTCCCGCGGGTCCTTTGAGCTCTTGCTCTCTCTCTCTCTCTCTCTCTCTCTCTCTCTCTCTCTCTCTCTCTCTCTCTCTCTCTCTGTCTCTCTCTCTCTCTC
>JAWWEQ010000031.1:3128172-3157527 GCA_035583055.1 Torymus tubicola
AGAGCTATTTTTAATCATTTTTAAACAATTGATTATTGGTCCCAGAAAAATGATACCCTTCGATGGACTTTGTTCAATAGCAGATATCTTTTCTAGACACCTTAACCAACAAGAAAAATCTAATGGACGGTGTCGTCGAAAAAAAAATTTTAGAGTCCATTTTTCCAAGTTTTTCGCAGCGTTTGTGAAATTTGCTCATATATTTTTTTAAAAGCCAATTTCCAGAAGCCAAAAGACCAACGACATCTCGTATATAGTAATAAAAATTGAACGGCTTATGATACTTTCGCTACTATAGATGCCGCCGTCTGTTCTCTAGCTTCTCGTGCAACAAGTGCGATATCCCTCTCAGAGTTCACTCGTCGCTACCTCGCAGTCGCACGAGTGCCCTATGAATTATTTACGTAGTTTTCTCTCTTTCTCCCTCCTCTCTCTCTCTCTCTCTTCGTGATTTCATTTGAATTATATGGCTGAATTTGTTGTATCTACGACGAGAGGTGACCGTCAGGTTGGATTTTCAGTTTCAATTATTTACACTCGAACAAACTTAACTAGCCTTAATTCATATTACTCCGTGAATTTCCGTAATTAATTGCTACAGGAGATTACTTCGTGTACCTTTACAATGAATATTATATAGGTGTGTATGTATGTTTGTGTATATATATCAGCCTCGAAAGGAAACGAACTAATTAATATTCACAGCGCCTCGTGTCATCTCACGGATTGGTATATCTTCAATCCATATTTCCCCACTAATAAATACTTATTCTGCGTTCACGTATTTTTATTCTCGTCACCACTTTTCGTCCTCCCTTCAAGTAATTTTTATATTGCATCGAACATCTCTCAATTCAAACCATCTTAATAACAACTCGAGATCTTTCTTGCATTTTCTCGTTATACCTTCCAATCTCAGAATTACTTATTTACATATTATTATATTTCTCTTATTTTCCTTTTTTCGCCTCTCATAATACACACCTATACCGTATACTCTATAGAGTCTCGTCGCACCTATCACGAGGCGCCATGCAGAAGTGTGCGTGTCTCGCGTCGAGCGGAATTCGCAAATATTATAAAATGGAACGTATACTTGTGTGAAAGAGAGAGAGAGAGAGAGAGCAAGTGAGAAAGGAGAGAGTGCTTCGATAAATTCTTCGCTGTAGAAAATATGTCCGATATATAGGGGAACAAGGAGCACGAGAGAGAGAGAGAGAGAGAGAGAGAGAGAAATATGACTCAGAGGAAGAAGAGATGGAAAGGGGAAGAAAGGGGGAGAAGTTGTACACAATGGGAGGGGAGGGTGAGGATTTGAATTTCGCGCGAGAGATAAGCTGCAGTAGAGAGGACGCGACACGGACTTGCGACTACGATGATGAAGACATGACATGCTATTTAGTCTTTTACTCGTGAACGAATGATATTTTAATACAATGCATTCTCGGTAATCCCACTTTTTTCAATATAACAATAAAGAAATGTTTCTTGGACAGAAAAAGAATATAATGGTGGGTGATGTACCAATTGTTTGTTTCTTTAAATTAAACTCGTATAATTTGTTTCCATATCCGCAACAATATTAAAGCTATGTATTAATTCCGTACCATTCGACAAAAACCTATAATAGCACACTTGCACTTTAGCAATCCTTCAATTTTCCCAATTCTCCATCGTCAACCTCAGTCATTCAACTCATGAGGCGTACACACGGATCGTATCTCAATTCCCTTTTTTTCCTCTTCTCTCTCTCTCTCTCTCTCTCTCTCTCTCCACCATCCCCACATTCGCATTCACTTGCTGTACGGTAACATACTATTGAAAGTGCGTTATCCCAGCATGTGCACGCTTGCTCTAACCATGAAAGCAGCAACAGCAGCAGCAGCAGCTCGCTTTTATCGGTGTGCCCAGTCGGGATGCATCATGATTTACAAGGCTACAGCAGCAGCAGCAACAGTGAATATATACAGAAGAGCACCTGCAACGTATATACTCTGTGTTCGGGGTTTGGTTTTGTCGCTGCTATTATACATTGACTGTTGTTGAACGCAAATGACGATAAGGTTGCTTCAAATAAATTTTATCTTGAAGTGGATAATGTTTGCCGTGGAAGGAAGAGACGAGTGAAGTTGTTTGATAATGAGCAATGTACCTTAGAACTGCAGGTATTTGGACTTGTATAGTTATCAAAAAAGAAATTGAAGAGTATATACCTGTCGATACAATTGGAATTAGTAGTCTGACCCTCTCGTATATCATTGTTTCAAATCTTCAAATTATACATTGCTAATTTCTCTCCCGTATACACTGGCACAACAAGAAGGACATTGAAGCTAAACAATCCGCTACTCGCTCGAAATGTTTCTCTCGCACCTTCCTTGTCGTCCAACCCCCTTTTATCACCTTATGAAATTTTCAGCGAAAACCTCGGTGACGACGACGAACCACATCTATTATTCATTGGTCGCCCTAACTTTTCGCAAACTGACTAAGAAATACTTTTCCAACGCACAAAATACACACACACCTGCCACTTCCGGCAAAACTTTGCAGTTCACGGGGAATCAAAGATTTAACCGCAGGATCGTACCGCTGTACTTTCTTGCACTTTCTCTCGGCTAGGATAGAATTTTAAATGAGCCACGGCGAATACCTTGATCCTCTCGTACACGTGGTTTTCTATAGAGGAGGTGCAAGTGGAAGAGCGCCGTTATAAATAGGAACAAGCTCCTTTACCGTGGCGATGCGCAGCTTTATAAAAGTCCTAGAGAATATTCGCGAATGAAATATTCCTCGGACTTATTTTGTGCAAATGCTCTACTCTCTCTCTCTCTCTCTCTCTCTCTCTTTCTCTTTTTTTCTCTTCTCTCGTTGTTTACGATGAACATTTTCGAGAGATGTACGGAAAGAGAAATAAAATACAATCGTCCAAAATTGATTTGTCGTATACGGATATATCGGAAAGCTATGTAGCTGTCTTATTGTTTTTATTTTCTCTTTTTTTAACTCACTTTTCAAAGTAATCACGTGCATACGGCCTCGGCAGTAGGGAAAGTTGGATATATATATATATATATATACACACATACATACATATACATACACACACACACACACACACATACACTCATGTAACGAGATCGCAAAAATTGAGCGGTCATCACGCAAAATGAGATTAGGTATATAGCTACCGTGTATGATGAAATTGTACGAGCGTGCGCGCTATGCCTTCTATTTATTGATACAATAATTAAAAGTTATGATGAATATACAGTTATAAATTGCAGCTGTTGAATGAAAATTTGTGAAAACCCATTTCCTCCCTGTTACATATTGTTCGACGAAAAATCGATAGCATATATCGATATATTCGCGCTCTCGTCAATTTTCGAAAATTATCATCATTACCATCATCATCGTTCGTTCCAAACTCACAGGCACGCACGTATATAGTTAAATCAATCAATCTCACTGCTCTCTCATGTTTTTCCTGATGAATTTCCATCGCGCGCGCCCCTACTCGTGTTTATCTAATTTAATGTATTTCCCATTATTCGCAAGCCAATATAGCAACAGCTGCACGTAATATACACGCACACACACGCACGCAACCTTTCCGCTATTATTTGGAAATCGTCGACTCTCTCTCTCTTGCTCTTGCTCTTCGTGCAAATTGAAATTCAACTCATTTCGCGTCTACGGCCCTCTCACCCGGTGTATATATACATATATATGTATATATACGTATAGTATACAATGCTACGTTGGAGCTTTGTAATTTACAAGTGAACTTGCATTGTTGCGCGAGTACAGGCGGAATGTGCGCCCGCCCGTCCGCCCGTCCGAATGCGTATATATATGTATAAATATACATGTATGTATGTATGTATGTCTGCGGATGTATGTATATGTGTGTACACAAATACACACACACCTATGAGGGGGCGATGGGGAACGAGTTGAAATCCTGATTCGTTTAATGACGAATCGTGTGGCGCATCGTCATTAGTAACGCGATATACGTATCCTCTATACAATTCACTGTGTCCTCACGCGTATTTTATATATATAATATATATCTGTGTATGTGTCCGCGCGCATCTCTATCCCTGCTGATGGTTTGTGTTCAATTGACTTTTTTCGACGCAGGAGTAGCGACGTGAGTTTTACATCTCTCTCTCTCTCTCTCTCTCTCTTTCTCTCTCTCTCCCTCTCTTTTATTCTGAAATAGAGAGGAGTGATACACAATTTGCATCATCTCAATACGTACAGTTTTCGTGATCTCTCTCTTTCTCTCTATTTCTTAAATAATACTTAGCCATGATGCGAATGGTATAATATATATATTTTATTTTACTCACTGTATTACCTTTATTTGTGTATATAGCAGTTTTCATTTGTTAACTAGTTTTATCTATCTATATATTTATTAACTTATCCGTTATATATTAATAACCGATCGCCTTTCACTATAATTTCTGTGTCTTTTTCTGACTTTCTTTGCAATGTATATTTTATGACTGTAAAATATATATATTGTCATATATGTTTCGACTTATACAGACCACAAGTGCTTAGCCACTTATTTAATAAATTTAAATTAAATTCAACTCAATCCTCTCGTCATCTATTACTGTGATACTTTGTGCGAATGATACAGTTTTATTTCGTAAATTTACCCGTGTGTGACTATGGGTATAGGGTCGAATTCGTTTGATCGTGGTATAAGTATGGGGAAGGGGAATTGAATTCGCAGTGATTTCAAATGAAGCTTTTGAAGTATAAAGTTGCAATGACATCGGTAATCGGTTCGTTTTGCACGTGGCATTTACGAATTCTGAGTACATAAGCATTTGTGTTGATAAAAGAGGTCTCTTTAATAAAATTCTCCTCGTATTTCTCATTATCATTATTTTTAATTCCGATGATTCAGTTGTTATATGTTAATCACTTGTAATTCGTCGTCAAGCCATGGCAGCTGTGTGAGAGCTCACAATTTCATTAGTGTAATTACGCGGAATCACTCAGCACTGGAATTTCACTGGATTTTCTGTTTCGTTATTTAAATAAAAGAGGAGTACACGTATTACAAGTAATGATTTTCAACGATGACATAATATGAAAAATATACATATGAACACGTCGATAATACACGTTGTAAAATCTCATTCAACCTACACTGAACACGAAAGCATTGTAATAATCCGTTTATCCTCAACCCAACCCTTCGACCCATCCTCTTCAGCCTTAACACAACCAAAACCCCAAAATTCCCTAAAGCTCATTACGCAAATCAACTTACACATCTGCGCCATTTCCATTTCAACTACATCCCCTACTTCTATACGATAGGCTCTAAAAAAAATTTTCCTGACAACAGAGTCTCGTTCCCTACCATCCACGCATCGTACGAGTAACTTTACTGCCACGTAGAGAGGAAACAGAGGTGTGATAAGCGAAAGAGTCTCGAAATTACGTGTATTCATTATTCCGCGCGACTGCATGCGGATTCGCGTCAAACGCACGGCGAGAACATTATTTGTTACACGCTGGAGAGACCGTGAGAAGTTTATACCCACGCGCGTTGATTCCTATACGAATAAAACGACTGGATATACGACGAAGTATACTTTGAGGGAGAGAAATATAATTTTAGCGTAGAACAGTGGCGCGAGAGTTGAGGTGGTAATACTGATATATGTATGTATAATAGGTTTGACTGTACCAATAGTGTTAAGGATTTATTTATAGGGTATATGGGTTGTATAATATGTTTTCGGCTGGGTTTAGTTTGTCGTTTGTTATGAATGGAATATTATACTGATGGTAATATAGTGCGTGTATATACATGAGGAGAATGATGATCGGGAATAGTTTCGCAAAGATAAAAACTATTGCGAGGATGGTTGGATGGTTTAAGGGTATATATATATATATCGACATTATTTTAAAAAATCTTCTGTATCTCGTTATCGACGTCACTCACCACCTGCGCACCCTTCGTCTATATAAACACCGTTTGTTTGGATCACGTGGTTCATTTTGCTTTTGCGCATCGTCGCGTCTCTACGTCGATTGACTGAGCGAGCCTTCGCTCAGCTGTTGAAAAGAAGAACAGCACGTGACACGCTCGATTTGCTCTGTGAAACAAAGTGAATCGCTGGAGCGTATAGAAAAGAGAGAGAGAGAGAGAGAGGAAATCTTTCGATCGATGAGTACATGTACGCGCGCGGGCACACGTTTTACGATTGCCGACGTAGACGACGAAACCGCGAAATTATACGCGTGCGGACGCTGATGCACTTCGGTTGATTAGATGGTAAGGAAAAAGTTGAAAAGGTCTCCCTTTGTATTGTTTTTTTTTTGTTTTGAATTGTATGTGAAGGAATTGGACAATTGTAAATGCGATAAGTTTGATCGCCAAAAATTACGGTTACACATTTATGGTAACCACTTATATTTTTATTTTTCGTTATCTCTTCGAAATTTGAAGAACTAAAAAATCTAAATAAAATTTAAAAAAAAAATCAAAAATTCTTGCATGATACTCTTATGCATGATATCAATCGTCAAAAGAAAGTCCCGCGCGAATTGCCTACACCCTTTCATCACGCGATACCATTGCCGCACCATACCCACTATTCCCTCCATCATCACGACCGTTTCTCTTCTTCATCGACGCTCTCTCTCTCTCTCTCTCTCTCTCGTTCCCCACGCAACAGCAGCACTCACCCTACATATATTTTCCCCTCCTCTCTGTATATATACCATCCTCGCTATCCTCCCATCCCTATAGCAACACTGTCCGCATACCTTCTGCTCTCTTTCGTTTCTGCCCCAACGTGCGAGAGAGAGAGAGAGAGAGAGAGAGAGAGAGAGAGAGATAGTATATGTGTATATATACACGCAGAGAGTCGTAACTATTAGATTGAGGTTCGGCGGTTGGAAGAGGGGGGAGGGGTGGAGAAGGGGATGGGAGAGGCGAAGAGAACGTGCGCGCGGGCCAAACCGTCGCATCGGTTTACAATATCGTAAATCGCTCGCTAACCAGTTGGCCCCGCGGAATGCACGGAATTTCAGAGCGCAGCGGCGCAGTGTGTACCCTCTATTCCCCGACGAGAGAAATTCTCGACAAATGCAGAGGATGTGCAGCAGCAGCAGCAGCAGCAGCAGGGCCGGCCGAATTCGCAGGTATGCCGCCGCTGCCGCGTGTGTGTACGTCTGCGGTGCGGAGAGATAGAAAGAGAGAGAGAGAGAGAGAGAGAGAGAGATCATTGGGGGTGGGAGGAGGAAAAAACGAATGAGGCGGCAACAGGAGAGAGGGAGAGAGAGAGAGTATGGGATTGTGGATTGGATCGTGCGTTTTTGCAAGGTTTCGTGAGGAAGGGTGGGGGAGGAAGGAAAGAGAATTATTTATCGGAGGTTATCGATGATGGGTGATTTCAAAGTGGAGAGACCGCGGGGGTTGCGTTGAATTAGCGTGCGAAAATTCGTCGTGAGAATTCCACAGCGTTGAGGTTGGAGTGCGTGATGTTTTGCTTTTTTACGATGAATGTTTTATTTTGATAGCAAAATCGTAATTGTCTTTTTTTTCTTTTTCATCGTTTTAAAAAATTTGGCCAAGGTTTCGAAGAAACAAATCTTTTTCTGTTGCGTATAGAAAACTAGAAAAAGAACGAGTATTAAGAAACAAAATTCTGTAAATATAATACACCATGTATATTATACGATTGATTCGATAGTCAAGTCAAGTAAATAAACGACACCGTAACGGAAAAAAATCTCGTCATTTCGTCACTATACATATATATATATATACGACCATTGCACTGTATATTACCGCGAAATTCGCCGACCGCACATGCACGCACATACTCCACTATGAAATTAGCAATCGGAACGAAGAACATTAATTTACGTATAATACGGCCGTGTCCGTTCATGCATGAGTAGCCGCACTTATATACACACAGACAGATTTGAGTTCGCGGAAAAATCAACCGCTTGCACGGTCAAATTTAAAGAAAATTAAAAGCCACCAACACCCGCACGATTTCCCCAGCAAAAGAAGTATAACAAATGCTTTGAGAGGGAATTATACGCGCAAACAACATTATAATCCGCCGTTTTCTTTTTTTTTTTTCTCAAATTATCGGACCGCGCGTATATGCGTCGGAACAATAGAAAACTTCCGCGAAATATGTATGTATATAGAAGCCGCACTTAACCTCTACTTTTTAATAAAATTAAACGATATGCTTGGGTAAACGTACAAGCGTTTTCTGTTCACTTTTATTCCATTTGTGCCTCTCTTATAACATGCGATCGCTCAAACAATGAAAAAGTTGATGGTTTGCACGTGCATACTTTTTTTTTTATTTTTATTTTTTTCTTCGCTTGCTTTTATTCGCTTCTTCCTCTTCCCTCGTAATAGGATTAATTAATACGCCAAATCAGCCCGTGAAAATCAGAGAGTTATGCAGATTCGAGCGTATGCGCGGTTGAGTGGAGTAGCGTTGGTGGAGAAAGGGGGAACAATAAAAATGTAATTTGCGGAAAAATAATGGAGAGAAAAAAAGAGAGAAAAAATTTAATTCCTGCGCTCAGTATACGTTACAAACATCCGCTAAATATTTTATTTAAAATATTAATTCCGAACGCTGTCTGCGCATGTTCAGCGTTATGTTAATTGGTAGAACATCGTGCGGTTATAAAACTTTTTCGTGTGTAAATTAATCTGCGCGTTGAAAATTTCATTGTACTTTAATACTGGTGAAAATTAACTTGTAACGATGTATTATAAAAAAAAGTATATAAACTGTATGTTTACCTACACGAAAAAAATTATAAAAAGAGCAAATAAAGTGGACTTTTTGAGTTTTTTTATTCGTTTTTCGGTCTCAAAAATAGTATATTATGCACCTAGAGAGGAAAAGTAAAAGAGGAAAAGTTCTCCACGAGGAGCGTAAAATGCGTAGGCTGTTTTTCGCCGGCAGGGCGTACAGTACGCACTTTACGCGCCGTGTGGAGAAAAAGTCATTTACGATCATCATTATCAAATTTTTAGAGATTTTTTCTCGTTATAATAAAATCTTTATTTCAAATCTTGATAAATCGATGTATCATGAAAAATAATCTAGATATAAGAGCATTTATTTTGAGTTGTTTTCCAATATTGAAGAAATATAAAGTTAAAATTTCTCAAATCTGGGCTACCTTCAATGACACATCGATCCACCAGTGCTTAAATTGAAGCTTTCATTATGAAAAAAGGCTCTAAAGGGTCGAGTGACTTTTTTTCTGGATCGAAAAATGAATACAAATTTTTTCTCTTTTTTTTTGTTATAACTTTTGATAAAAGAAAATGTCATCGTATTAAAAAACCAACATTATTCTTTTTGATTCATTTACTTGCTTTGTAAAAAGAATTTGCATTGTAGCCTTTTTTAAATCTAATATTTTGCTGTTTCCAAAAGCTAAAAGTTTCTGTATAATTAATATATAAATTCTCATAAATATATATATACTGTCGTACTCCCACCCGTCACGTGTTCTCGTTCACCTTCAAATCCTGAAGTTGCAGAGCGCTTTGAAGTCACAGAACTCGATTCATCGGTTAATCATACTCTCCAACGGTGAGGGTATATACTGTTTATTAGTCCCGGCGAAGCAGTCAAAGCACTGAGTATATACATATATATATAAACACACACACACACACACACACACACGTAGCTATACTACGGTGGCCGCTAACAATTTCGTTCCGCTTGACTCGATTCGAATTTCGCGTTCTGCCCAGCGCGGCGACGGCGGCGGCGGCGGCCAAAAGCCAATGGCTTGTAACTCATGCGATTACCCTCGCGAGCGTGGGCTGAATTACGTTATTATCTCGCGCCGTTGTGGACAAAGGAAAAGTGTAGATCCAGAGGGGAGGGGGAGAAGGGGGAGAGGAGAGCAGCTGAGTTTTTGAGAGGGGGAGTGAGAGAGTAATGAGGCGGAAGGGGGTTGCGGATGTGTGAAATTTGGGAAAGAGAGCCTACAGCGATGGAGTGTACAGGTGGAATTGATTTGATGACGGATGCTCGGGGGTAAGGGGATATACACTGTAAAGATTTTTTTTCCCGTTGACCTGTGAATGTGGAAACGTTGATAATTGCATTTTTTTTATACGTTCAATCCAGAGTGTATTTCGGAAGGTATATAATCCGATATACACCGCCCAGTATTGTGTAACTGAATTTTTTCTTCTTTTTTTTTTTTAGAAAGCAGGTCACTATATTCATCGTGAAATCGATACATATATGTTATCGCGATTTAAATTAATGTCGTCCTATATGGGCGAATCGAAAAGTAATTCCTTGCATAACGCGTGTAAAAATAATATCGAGAATCTTTCTCTCTCTCTCTCCACCCTTTGGTACGCGTGTATAATAGCGCAAGAGTGCAAAAGAGATCCCGACACGGCGGTTCGCGCACGCCGGTTATGGAACTGCAGCTTTATCAGCTATATACGCTACTGGCTCGTGGAGCTAAATTAAAATGTCGTGTGCAATATCGGATTTTTAATTTATAGCCCAATACTACTACAGCAACCGGGCTCCCCGCGTCGATTGATAAAGCCTGAACGACTTTACGTTTTAATCGCTCTACGCATACAGCACACACATACGGATATACAGTTTGCTCTCGTATACGTGTGAATTCGATTTACGAAAAGCTCGTACGTTGCGTGCATATTTTATATATATATAGCAAATTCGCGGTGTAACAAGTCAATTACACACTTCCGTGTATCTGATGTATAATACGTAAAACAATATTTATTCTGTTCAGGTTTTTTTAACCGCATTTATTGTTATCGGCCATTCCTTCGATTGCCTGGCCTGAATATTCAAAAAGTATTTGCCCGTGATAGTGACGAAAATGAAATATTTGCGGACAATGATTCATTCATTTGAATATTATTACAGATCAATAATATTTAGTTAAAAGACGGAATGTATTATTATTATGGAATAATAATTTTAATCATCAACACCACGCGATTTTATTAATCTTTATTTTATTTATGCATATCCTGATTGTTGAATATATATTTTTGAATGATGTTGATATTTTTTAATTATTTCTATACCTGTAAAATTTCGCATTTAAAAAAAATATCCTAAATGTAACCGTAAATTTAAAATCACAGAATATATGAAACAGTAAAATACAGATTAAATTTTTTTCTATTTTACTATTAAAAAAAATACCTGTCGTAATAAATAAAAAAACATCTATATTTTTATAAAAAAATAGTGAAATTTCTATATTTTTATATTTTTTTTAGGCATAGATCTAGTATAAAATTAATAATAACACATGGACAGAAAGCGTGCGAATACCAGGCAACGTGCATCTACACATATATAAGTACGTGTGTATACACACGCACACACACAGAATGGAATCCAAAATATTGCGCGCACGTGTGTGTACATTCGCGACACAAACGTGTATATGACGTATACGCTCGACATAATTACCGCCTTTGTTTTCAACAATTTATATCAAAATGAAAAGCAATCTGCATTCGCAAATTGAATATACGTATAGGGTAGAAGCCCCTATTAGTGTGCCATGAAAAAACACATGAAATCAAACATAAAATTGAAATCAATAGAATTTATATTTTTTTAATTTAAAGTTATTTTGAATTTGTGGATGCTTTATCTTACTATTGGTATTTTTATTTATAAAAATAAGATAATATTTAATATTAATATAAAATTTAAAAAAATGATTCTGTCCGTATTAGTGTGCTCTGACGTAGCCACTCGTCTCTATTTGTGTGCCTGTCCTTATGTGTGTGTCCGAATAGGTCCCCATTAGTGTGCTCTATAAAATCAAATTTCTGTAACAATCATAGTAAAAAAATTAATTGTTAATTGTAGTCACTTACTGCAAATATATTCTAATTAATATTACTTTATACTTACACACACTTATTCCGCAATAAATTAAACAATATTCATGCCTTGAATGCCGACAGTCATCAGTGGTCATCAGTCATAGGTTAAGAATAGGTTAGGTTCATGAGCGCATAAAGGCGTTTGGGGGGCACACACGTGGACAAGTTTGAAAGTTCGTCGCTATTAGTGAATTCATTAATCCAATAAATAAATAGTTTAAAATTACATCTACTTTACGAATTTATGGTTAAATAAACTATTATAAATGTATAATCAATAGTTTATTTCACGCGAATCGGTCTAATAACTTATATTTTTACTTGCAAAAAGTAATGATTTCTAAAGCTTTTTGATAAGAAATTCTGATAAAACTCGTGAAATGCAATCGTGAATTTTTATAAATGTATAAATTTAAATTAAAAGTTATTAAATACAAAATGGTTTTTTCTGTGTGTGAAGAAATACTTAAATTTTACTAAAAAAAATTATTTTAGTTAATTATTTCTATATACATTTTTGTGTTAATCATTTAAATAAAAAGGCACACAAATCGAGACAGGCACACTAATAGGGGCTTCTACCCTAACTGCTACTGATGCTGTTGCACTCGATATACGCGAATAGGGAGGAGGGGATGGATTATATCATTGAACTACGACTGCCACCGGAATATAAATCCGCGGGACGGGCGCGTGCAATGGTTACGTTAATTGTGCGCCGCTAATCCGGCCATGTATGTATATATCCACTACTATTCCAACATTTCTCTCTTTCTCCACCGCGCTTGCATTTTTCCCGTTCGCTATATTGCTACGTGTGTGTTTTTTTTCGAGTACGCCGAGTTTTGTTAGCAATTCGTTTGTCACCCGTGTGTGGTTCTGATTAATTGACAATGACGTATCGGTGCTCGTGCATAGTGGCTGTTGTTGTCACCGTTTTTTCCCTGTATTTTTTTTCCTGCTTTTGGTGAAAACCTTTTGTTTTCGGGAGATTTTCTGGTTCGACGTGTACACGTGTATATATATATATACAAACACACATACACTGGGATGTACGTAGAGGGAATGAGTTGAATATTGCATGAATGAATCGTGGGTGAAAAATACGCGAGAGCTTTTTTCCGAACAGTTTGTCGTCTAAAGTTGTATACATGGTGGTGTAGCTTTGTTGGGGGAGAACGTCAATTGAGAGGAGGCGAGAATATTCAGTAGTTGCGGTATACTAGTTTCAATGAGAGAGCTAATATTGAGGAAAACGATGTGTTCATTGTGTAGTGGATAGTTTACTACACTATTAAAGAAAATAATAATGAGTAGCTGTGTTGAAATCTTTATTTATTCTTTTTTTTCGACTTGGCCCAAACTGCCAAAAAAAATCAGAAATCTTTGTTCTAAAGGTAAATTTAGGAAGACAATTATTCTAATATATCTAGTTAACATTAACGAAGTTTATAAGTTTGGTAGTTTGCGCATATTTCTAGGTATTACCATGGCAGTAAAGGGGTTAATCATCGTTATTAAATGATAACATTGTAATTTAGTTTTTTTTTCTAAAAATTACCGAAAAATTTTATTATAATTAAAATTCAATGATACAGAAAATGTCGATTTTAACTTAATATTATGCGTGAAGCCTGTTCGAATTAAACTAGTAATTGTATATTAATAAAGGATCGTTCAAAGTAACTTTCAGCTAACTGTCATATAACACAGCTGAGTATTATTTAATTTTCTGGCAGAAGTTCACTTTACGCGCTAGACTCTCATTTTTAATAATTATTCTCATTTGCTTTGTAATACGTAATAAAATTCAACAGATCACTCAATATATGTACCACGATTTCATTATAACTGCAATACGCTTAAATATATATGTGGGTCGTTCTCGGGGGTCAAAAAATAGATTTTCTTGAAACTTTGTGAAAACGTTTAATTTCAGGTACCGAGTGTTGATGAATTTTTTCAGATTTTTTAATCTTTATGTTTTTGAGCTGTGCTATGTCAAAGTTGACAATTTTAGCATTTTCTGCATTTTTTGCCAACTTTGATTAATTTATAACTCCTCAAGGAAGCTTTTTTCACGAAAAACACATAATACTTTTTTTTTGTAAAATTTTCTCAGTTTTTGAATAAAAATATTTTCAAAACTGTATGTGTATACTGTCACTTATATACCTCCAAATGATGAAACATTAAAACTCAGAAAGAAAAAAACCGATCCGAGGAATGGGCCGCGATCATTTTATAACCTAAAAAAATTCATTTAGTTTTTGATTTAAAAAAAAATTTTTATACAGGTCTGAAAAAATATAATTAAATTCTATGAAAAATTATGAGAAAAAAATGTCTATGTAACATATGTCGAAATTTTGCTTCCTTTTTGAAATAAAAATTAATGAAAATACAAAAAATTAATAATTATTTTATCTTTACATTCAGCATTTTCATTAATTTTTATCTCAAAAAGGAAGCAATTTTCGAGATATGTTAAATAGTCTTTTTTCTCATAATTTTTCGTGGAATTTAATTATATTTTTTTTCAAAAACCTGTATAAGACAATTTTTAAAAAATCAAAAACTAAATGAATTTTTTTTAGGTTATAAAATGATCGCGGCCTATTCTGGGATTTATACAGTTACTTCGTATAATAAAAAGATATCTCCATGAATTTGGAGGTATGTAAGTGACAGTGTACACATACAGCTTTCAAAATATTTTTATTGAAAAACTGAGAAAATTTTACAAAAAAAAAGTATTTTGTGTTTTTCGTGAAAATGCTTCCCTGAGGAGTTAATCAAAATCGGCAAAAAATGCAGAAAATGCTAAAATTGTCAACTTTGACATGGCACAGCGCAAAAACATAAAAGTTAAAAAATCTGAAAAAATTCCTCCACACTCGGTACATCAAAATAAACGTTTTCACAAAGTTTCAAAAAATTTATTTTTTGACTTTTCAATACCCCCGAGAACGACCCATATATATATTCGTTCACAAACCACACTCTTTCACCAATGTAACACCGGCTCGCGCAAAACATTTAACTACCGTATTCTAATTCTAATAAAGGGAGATGCCGCCCGTTGAGGACTAACGATTTCCCGAGTACTATTACTACTGATCGAATTCGAACTTGGCTAATTAGCGTGTCGAGTGTATCGAGCCAGTGGCAACAGCAGCCGTGAGGCTAATCACACCTCTCTCTCTCTCTCTCGCCTACGCGTTGAACTTTCTGAAACCAAAGCGACGATCTCTCTCGATAATTTCCCTCCCCTCGACTAACCTTAATGTGGGTCATACATTTTTGCAGAGGTACGCAGCTATACTGCTGTTGGTGGTTTGTAGCGTGTATTATAAAGGGGGCGAGGTTGTAATGTTAAAGTTGTTGCTTTAATTGCGCCACCTGCAGGGTAGACGGGAAAGAAGCCCGTCGTTTTATTTCTTCTCCTTCTTCTTCCTCACGCGGGGTGGAGAGTTTGCGAAACAATTCGGAAGACCTAAGTGTATATATGCATGTGCGTGTGTGTCTGTGTGGGTATACACGCAGTATCGGGGAAAAGTTTTTACCGTTGCAGGCTCAGCGAGCGTTATAGTCAGAGTCGGATCACATTATAACACAGCACGTTATACGATGTAAACTTTGAACATTGTTGCTGATCTATATATATCTATATGTATTTATAATCTGATTGATATATCACTCGAACTACACACGCTACTCACTCTATTGCTTGACCGTGATCTACTTATTCTTCGTTCTCTTACTCACCTAACCTTCTACCTTAACCATCATGCTATATAGCCATATCCTCTCACACATATACACATTATACACAAAGAGTATAAACATCCGCCATCTCTCTCTCTCTCTTCCTCCAGCGCTCGCTTGCGCACCCTCGAGATTCCTTTCCGCGTAGAGAGCGTTCTTGATACTCGCATTCTTTCTCCTCGCTGCGCTGCTTTGCACTCAGGGGCAGGGGGGGAGGGGAGATATCTTGAGGAGGGAGGAGGGCGGCGGAAGCACGCTTGAGATTTTTCAGCGGTAAAAAAAGAAGAAAGAGCACACGCGCGCGCGCGCGCTTGCTCACTGTGATGAACAACGCCGCACTTTTTGTTGTTTGTTGTTGTTGTTGTGAACGTGGGTGTGTGTGTGTGTAAGCGAAGAATGCGTCGTCGCGTAGTTGCTGCTCCTTTGCGGCGAAGAGAAGAGAGAAGAAGAGACAGAGAGAGAGAGTTTCGTGCGTGGCACGACCGCGAAAGCAAAATGAAGCTTCGATCGTACGGGGAGAAGGAGAGGGAGATAGAGAAGGAGGAAATACCTTAGCGGATAAGTGCGTCAAAGAGTTGACTTTAAGCATGGGGGTGGGTTGAGTGGCTTTGGTTACGCCTTGCGGGGGCGTGTAGGATAAAGCGGTATAGGAAAGGGAGCGGTGGTTTTTTCTGTTTGGGGTGGAAATTAATGTACCGATGATGAAGATTATCACGTGTATTTGATTTTATCATTATTATCGTGCTGAAAATAATTTTAAAAATTTGAGAAATATGAATGATTTTTTGGGAAATCTCTCTCTTTTTTTTTAAATTGCGCAAATCCCAATTAAACCATTTGCGATATTCTTTCGATTTACGCGTCAGACATGGTCTATATAATGCTCTTGCATCATATATGTATGAGCTATTTCGAAAATTATTGCCCTCTTATGTCTATAAAAAAAAATTAAAAAAAATTTTTTTTTTTTTTTAGAGACATAAGAGTGAAATAATGTTGATAGTATAGCAGACATATATGTCTATATACATGCACTCTGCGCGTCGGGCCAATTACTCGCTTATACGGGCGATTGATACAGATATATACCTACACGTTTTAGTAGCAGGAGCAGCTCACGATCGTCGCCACCGCCAAACTTTACCCATTGAACGAACTCGCGCAGAAGTTGAGAGAAGCCCCTAGAGCGAGCGCTAATTTGCTCGCCGCTTTTGGAATTTATTAACAACGGGCGAGCGAGCGAGCGAGCAAGCGGAGAGTGAGAGAGAGAGAGAGAGAGAGGGGGGATTTTATAAGCGGACCCGGAGCTGGTGGTTAGCAAGAGGGGAAAGCCTGGCCTAGTTTTTTTTTCTTTACACGAGGGCTGCAAGCGGGGATTATTGATTACGGATATTGACGGAGGGATCAAGCTGATAAGTCTTGGACGCAGTGCAAATACTTTTGGAAGAATATGGTTAAGATACACACACACGCACAGTAGTAAATTCTATTCTATACCGAATCAGCATTAAAAAAAACCTACGATTTGCAATATATACCTTACCTTCATAAAAAATATTACTATAATCTCTAAATATCCAAATACCTCGACCGCAGCGCAGCAACAATAACTTCTGCATTCCACGTAGCTCATCGGCCCCTGTACTTACAAGCTTCTCCCTCTCTCTCCTTCCCCCGTTCTCTCTCTCTCACGCTCGTAAAAATCCACAGTGCGCGCGAGCGTCGTAAAAGAAATCGCGCCAATATTGGGAAACCCGCGTTACGCGTCTTACGTAATTTAATGGAAAAGTCGCTGCCTCGTTTTCCACGGGGAGTTCTTTCTCTCTCTCTCTCAATATATATATATATATATATATACATCGTGTCGTAAAAATCGCACTGCGCGCGAGCTTCACGCTTTCCGAAGATGCGCGCTCGCGTGACGCGCGGTTGCGCGATAATTGTTAAGGAGGGAGTCGTATATATATTCTGTGTAGATGTATGAGTGTGTGCTGAGGTGATGGTTTTGATTAAGATTAAAAGAGGACGACGAAATGGTTCTAATGATTCATCAATCTAAATATTAAACTCTATATTAACAGTTTTCTTAAACCACTTTACATATCCTTCGTTCACCAAACTCTTGCATATTTACTTAACCTCACAAAAAAAAAAAAATAAATAACAAACATCACGATCCGTAATCTAATAAACCTATAATAATCAGACACGCGGACATACGTATATGCCGTTAATCCGGACTTTTTGCCGACACCATCTTACATAAAACAAACTTTCTTTCAGCAACCATCGTGTACGTGTACATAAATACATTCACTCTCGCCAAACGCAACGGATTAAATCATATTTATTTAGTCGTGCATTCGTGTTGAAACGCCGGAAAAACCTATCAATCAAGCCCAACAAGAAACCTCAGTGCGAAGTTAAAAAAAACGCACACATACATATACAAAACTCAAACTCAAACCATCTCGCAACAGTTTCGCGCGCGTTCGTGCAAATTCTTTCGCTAGTCCATAAATTTATAAGACACACACGTGTACGACACGAGGGCACGCATGCGTAGCGATAGGAGAACGCGACTATATACATACCTATGCGCTTATATGCGTGTGGTATAAGCGTACATGAATGATTTCATGCCAGAGAATCAGAAAGAGAGGGAGAGTGAAAGCTGCAGGACATCCGGTGGAGGTAGAATTCACGTATAGCTTTTCCGGAGAGACAATCCCTTATCTTGTACACGTGTATATATACAACGTTCGTTGAGGTGTGGGGGGCGGGGTTGACGAAACTGCGAGAAAGTATTATATATATGTACGTGCGAGGTGATTTAGGTTTCGGACACCGTGCGCTAATGAGGTCGTTGCACTCGCCGTGGTTGCCGTGGTGTTGTGTAAATTTATTTCATTTTCAAGTATATATATATATGCGCTCACGCACGCATATGTGTGTGTAACCACTGGCGTGTGACCATTATGAAATCCATATGTACGACTGTCTTGAGGATGTTACGTGTATACATGTATATAATACAAGGTTGGACAAAATTTTGATTTGAATATAAAACGATGGGAACTTTGTGTGTACAATTTTTTATGTTTTGGGGTTTAACTCAATGCAAATATCGATCAATATCTTGATTGGTTATATGGAATTTGTTAGTGCAGTAATTTTAAATAGAATCTTACTAGGAGAGTGCACTACCTTCGGATCCTAGATTTGACTCAAACATTGGATAAGTCTTTGGGTGTAGAAATATGATGAAAGCTGAAATATAAGATCCTAACGCTAAAAAAAACTAAACTTCGTGACATTTCTACGTTTATTTTGAATAAAAGTCTTTAAAAATGCCCCTTTTCAGAATAATAACCATTGAACTAAGGAAAGTCTAAAATATTATTTAAATATAGAATGTAAACCTAGAGACAATTAGAAACCTTTCGTTGCTTTTTTAAGGTTTACAAAACGTTGATTCCTTCCAAAGTTATGAAAGTTTGAAATGCAGTATTGATAGGAGATTAAAATATGCAGGCAATAAATCAATCAATTTTATATGGAACGAATCTATATTTAGTTCTCTTGTTTTAATTTAAATTGTTTTCAGAGCATGAAAACCTGCGTAGATACTTAAAAAATTGTCATAAAAACTAGAAAATAAAAAGCTGGAAGTAGAAGAGAGTTTGTACAAAGTTATCTAACATTCGAGAAGAATTTTGAAACTTGGGGAATAAACTTCTGCAATCTTCGTCGTGACAATGCTAGTATACATAAAATCAGTGTTCTGTTGTGATTTCTGCAAAATAAAAAGGCATACGCTATCTGTTGCACGCATCCTGAAATTAAATTAATTAAATTAACATTAAATTAAATTACCCTTACAAAAAATTCATAGAGATGCATTTGTCTGTACACAAAGTATAGTTAATTAATAATGCGAATTCATTATATAAACGCACGTCTAACGAACAATGAAATGGAAAATACATTCTTGATCGACTATTTTAATAAGCCCGGAATTTTTAATATCCTTATTGTACACCTCGGCGCCCATATCTTAGCAGGTCTCTCGCTATAAATTAATAAAATATACCCTTAAATAGAGCGCGAAGAAAATCTCCCTGTGTACCAGAAATAAAAGAAAACGAATCGACTGGACGCGATATGACGCCTCTAATATAGATCGCGGAAAAAAATCTACACCTAAACTTTTCTTTCCTGATGAGCAAGGAGGAAAAACACTCGCCAAGCGTGTGTGTGTGTGTGTGTATGTATCGTCGCATTGTGTTGTGTGTATTATAGATGTGTATAAGCGTTGCTGCGCAATTAATTCGCTTTCACGCTCATTTTGCCTTTTCTGTCACTCTCTACTTTATTCTACTCACAAACATATATAAATATATATATATATATGTATACATTCTCATTTTTCTCTCTTATGTAGGCTTTATGTACGCAAATCAATGCAATCACTCGTAACTGTACAATCGCTCTCTGCATTATAGGTGCACCCACGTCGACGTCATCCTGACCTGCCAGAGAAATCCTCATGAAAGACTGGGAACTCAGTACTCAGAATAGCATCGGTATCGTAGACATTTCTTTTTTTTTGTCTCTTCTCTTATTACCTTTCTCTTGCATTCAATTGTTCTGGAACAAAAAAGAAAGAAAGAAAAAATGAATTATGGCACGTTCACTTCAAGATATATTGTTTAGTTGATTTTTTTTATTGATTATTTATTTGGTTGTACCGCGTTCATCGAGTTTGTGAGTAGATAAAGAAGATTATACAAAAGATCATAATATATATATATATATTGATATATTGATATATCATTTTAATACTACTTATGAAGCTTTACTTCAACTTTAAGCATTATGAAGCACAGATAACTTTATTATAAAAATCACATTGAAAATACTAGTGTATTAATTTTTTATCGATATTGTGTTTTTAATAGCACTTGTAGATTGAATGAATTATTGATGAAGCCTTTTGTTTTCAGAAATATAGTCTCTTGATGATATAACATTATCAATATTATAATATCCAATTAAGTGTCGATAATATTGAAGTTTGTTCTCGATAATTATGAGATTTATAGATATAAAAAATGCTTTTCAAAATAATTTATCAAGTTGATAATTTAAATTAGTTAATAAGTATCGATAAGCTAAACATGAAACCAAAAACTATTTCACTTCGGTCTCATAAATTATTTTATTTCATTATTTCACTTTCTGATAAAAAAAGATACTTAATAAACTTTAAATCAATTTACTCGGCACTTTCTTTTCTTTTATACTTGGGATTATGGTTATTACGAAAGGTGGCGGTTACTTATATATACATATACAGTAAAATGTACTTACGTACAACGAGACTTGGTTTCTGTTAACATTAAAATTATTCAGCATGCTTGTTTACAAGAAATTAATTAAGCATAAATAAATTATTAAACAATGTAATTTTGGCAAAAATCACATAAAAGAGTATTTTGTTGTAAATTAATGAAAATAAAAACTATAAATTTTGTTGCGAATGTTCATTTTTCGACACAGTAAAGTTAACTTTTCATTGCGTCGGCCAATAAATTTTTTCTTCTAATTTGGTGAATTTTTCATTAATTTATAATCTGATTTTCGTTATTTAATCTCGACAGTACGGCACGTGAAACTAAGATTTCTGAAAATTCTATTCGATCTAAGATTATAAAATTTTTTTTAAAATTCGCGACTTTTCATTATAAAAAAAACGAGAATAAAACTCATCGGTAATCTTGCGTTCTAGTACATCAGTTTTTCAGCGGGCTCAGTTGAATCGTACATGAGCAAATCTCAGAATATGAAAAGAATAAGTTACTTTAATTAAAGTTACTTTAATTTTTTTTAATTTTTCTATTAAAAAATAAACATTGTTATTTTGTGGTTCAGACATGTATTTTGTAATCATTTCAAGTTATAAGTATGTAATAGTAGTTTTCGATACACTCGAGCTAAAATCATATTTCTCACAAGTATCGAACATTATTTTATGACACTTCGTGCGTTAAGTGCCATTTTTGAGCACGCTCGTTTTGGCAAGTATGTAAAAAAGTGGCACTTTACGCACGGTGTGTCATAAAATCTATTATTTAGCAGTTTTGAAAAGTTTCTGGGATTTGTTCATAAATGACGCAAGCGTTCATTCGGTCCATCGGTTCGTGTGTTCTCTATTCTCTTCCCCTGCCTCCCTCTCTCTATCCAAACATACGTACACTGATAGAAAGATACATTTACGGCAAATGCGCGATTCATTTGGAAGTCAAAAATTTATCATGTATCTGAAAGAAACGAAGAATTCTTGAGTGTTGAAAAATATTGATTAGCAGTTAATGCGCGATCGCTTTTTGTTGCAAAAATTACTTTTACTAAATGATCCTAACTCTATACTAAATTCCTGAACTGTTAATGCATCTGCATTTCATTAATAAAAATTAATCAAAATTCTGAATTTAATGATGAAATTTTATCTATATTAAAGGATGTTTTAGCTCAAAAACGAAGCAAAATTTCGAAATATCTTACATAGCCTTTTTTTCTTGTAATTTTTCGGAGAATTTATTTATATTTTTTCAGACCTGTGTACGGCTCTTTTTAAAAAGTTATGCCGCGAATGAATTTTTTTAGATATAAAAACAATCGTTAATTATCAGGATTCATACGGACACTTTTGGACAATCAAAAGGTATCTCCATGAATTTTTGGGTAGAGAAAATCCTGATCGGACTTTTAATTTTTTTAATTTATATATTTCATATGTAAGTGAAAGCATAAACGTACGGCATTAAAAGTATTTTTATTGAAAACCTGAGAGAATTCTAGTAAAAAAACTATTCTTGTGTCTATCGCGAAAAATGCTTCCCTGAGGAGTTATAAATTAATGAATATCGGTCAAAAATGCAAAAAATCATCAAAATTTAGTTTTTGACCTCTTATATCTCCAAAACTATGGGTCAAAAAAATCTAAAAAAATTCAGGGATATCCAGAATGAGTAGCAGAACATTTTCTGAGTGTTTCAAGAAAATCTATTTTTTGCCCTCTCGATTTGACAGAGACTTGGCCATATATATAAACGAAGTACACACCACACGCGTGAGACCGAAAAACGGATTATTAAATTTTAATTAGCGCTAGCGCGCGCGTCTGCGCTCGATTTGCCACTTTATACGCAGGATTTTTAATTAAATATCTATTATGCGTATAGCTGAGTTCATGCGCGTTTGAGGACAAAAGCGTCGACGTGCACCGCTGAAAGAGAGAGAGAGAGAGAGACAGAGAGAGAGGAGAGAATTATACACGGACGGACGTGGAAATGGGAATTCCGCAAAGGCCGCGGGATTTTTGTCTGCAGCGAACGTTTTCATTGGGGTGTATGTGGGTATGTATTCGTAGTATGCGTGTGTATGCAGCACGCGCCTTGTTAATTCAGTCCTTTACGCGAAGCGAGAGAGAGGGAGAGAGAGAGAGAAAGAGAGAGAGAGAGAGAGAGAGAGATTGCGTCGCTGTGGCGAAAGTTTGTTTGGGGACGCCGCGCGTTTTATTAGGTGTGCGAACTGTACGCCGAGAGTTTTCGGGATTGACTCTCTCTCTTCTCTCTCTCTCTTCTTTTTGTATGTTCAAACAGATTTTGCGAAGGTGTTTGTTGCTTCTCTGACCTGTTGAATATATACTGCCTATTCTGTAAAACAAATTAGCTTGGATATACAGCCTGCGGAAGTGTAAATAAAATCGTCCGAAGGTATAAATATATATATATCAAACAAAATATATACGTGTTGACATGCAATAATTTGTTTATGTAAACCGTACGAATGTGTGAGAAAACTCATGTTTTTCTAATCCGCAATCCTCGTAACAGGATTATTATATATACATAGATTCTTGAGCTAACATATATATACACGGTTGAAGATATTGCACGCTTTGGAAATCACAAGCTGGAGAAAACGACACGGTAGCTACCTCAATATATAAACCGGTAAAACAATTACTCCCGACACTCATTAAAATTGCTCAATCGCCCTATAAATCGATAAAATTTTACTTCCAAAAAAAGAAACTGATAACTTATGCTGATATAATTATTGGAAATTTCATTTGCAAAGAAGAGAGAAAAAAAAAGATTTTATAACGGAGGTTCCACGCGCGGTATTATTTATTTGGCGGGGGTTCGCCCGCGTGCGCGCGTATCGCAATGTCCCTTTAACGGACCGCTTATATAGACGATAGTAAGAGACAGAGAGAGAGAACCGGTCGGCCTCGGTTATGTGTAAATATATATATATGTGTGTAGCCACTCACACCACGGTTACAAGGCAAGACATACGGTCAAATGGACCACGCGACGTGCGCCTTGATCTATACGGGGTGTTCCGCAAGTCTTTGATCAGAGAATTTCAGGAATTGTTGCTGAATTGGGAACGATTGTATGAGTATATATATATTCTTCGAGTTATCGACTGATTCTTAAAGGTATGAGAGCAGTCTCGCATGTGTGTGTGTTGTTGGATAAAAGTGGCAGTAAAAATTAAATTGGAACATCGAAGCATATATGCGCGTTTACGATAATTTTCATGAATCATATATCGCAACTCTAACAGTGACGCAATTTCAATCGCATTCATATACGAATACTCTTATTCCGCATAAATCACGTGTTACCTTTAGACATATACGCAACTCTATTTAATCTCTTTATCGTTCCGAAAAAAATCTCTGTCTGTTAAAAATCGGATAAATCCACGCTTCATCACCGTTCCGAAAAATCTTTACATATAAATCTTCCATAGAACCACGCGCGTGAAAACTTCGTTTACATTCTATATATAAACATTGCCATGTACACAACAGCAGCAGCAGCAGTAGCAGTATAACACCGGTCACTGCAACAATTTAATCTCGTGTCCTCGCGGTTATAGCGATAGCTATACAGTTTCGTGCAAACTCTATACATACATATCACACGCGCGCGGCAAAAACTCTCGCTCGAAAGACACAGTGGATACATATATAGCGTAGCAGCAGCAGTAACAGCAGTAACGAACGCGCAAGCAAGAGCGGAGAGCAATAGCCCCTGGACACATGTATTACCTTTGCGCAATCGCAGCAGCGATGACGACGAGGGGAGAGAAAGAGAGAGAGAGAGACTGCCACCGTGTTGCTGCTGCTGCTGCTGCTACTGCGGTGAAGTAAATCACGAGCCAGTTTGCGTTTCTCTCGTTTCTCTCGCTCTTTCGTTATATATGTATATGTATACGACGTGATGTGTGTGTGTGTAGGTGTGAAGAGTGGACAGAAGAGATGAAAAGAAGAGAAGAAGTGGACAAAGGGGTACTAGAATGTTTTGCTTTTCCGAAAGTTTCCTGTTATTAATTATACCAGAGGTTTGGTTAAGGGAAATTTATGAGAGGAAGTATATATAATATTACTGTGATCGTGATAAGAGGGATTTATGTAAAGTGTAGAAAACTAATTTAATTGGCGATGTACGCTAAAATATGCTTGCGTGCATATAAAAAAAATTATACTGATGTATCGCAGTTTTAATTTTATTTTATATATAACTTTAGATTCTCCCTTTTTGATAGCAAGAAAATACTGTAGAATAAATTGATTCGTTCTCTAGTTTTCTGGCAAGCAGTGGTATACTATACATGAATTGAATAAAAAGAACTGCAAACCCAAAGCCAATTTATTTATTCTATGTGTATATATGTATATGCTTAAACACACCATAAGCTATACAATAGGTATATATTCAATTGCCATAGTTATACAACAGCACATATCGACTTCTTTCATTTCTACACATTTTCTATCCACAGTAACACACGCGCATATATATATATCACTCGGTATCGTTCGTCACATCGTACATTTCTCGCACCATATGACTGCAGCATTACGCTGCGCATGTATAATTAACCGGCCGGCGTGACCGTTTACGCGCGATACAGATATATATATGTATATATATAATAAGTGCCGACCGGCATAGACTATATCAATTTACTTACTTCGCACTGCGACTGCTTCTTTCGCAAACGCGTGGTCGCCGCGTTATGTGTATGTGTGTGTGTATATATGTATATATATATAAACTGGAACAACAAGGACAACGACGAATTTCGTGAATGGAAAACCGGACGGCTATAGTGCGCGATAATGGAGATGTTAATGAGATAATACTCGGTTGTAACGTTACACGAGCAAGCTATATAGAGTGCACTTATATATACAGTGGCGAAATTGCGCGCACGCGAAAGGATACGGCTGATCGTTACACCGTTCACTTTTTTTCTTTCTTTTTCTCGCTAGTTAATCGAGAAAACGAGAGTTAGAGTTGAACTTATATATATACAGCCCGTGTTTATTATTGTTATTATACGGTTCGAAGCTATATGTATTATAGTATGTGGAAGTCGCAGGACGTAAACGAACGCGCGACAGGTCGCGAAGTTTTACGTCCTAAGTGTGTCGTGCAAATTTGTTAAAAGTATAAACAGAAGTGAAAATGAATTAAGATGAAAAGATTACGCGCGATCGTTAACGTCCTGCGCGCGTAAGGAGGTAAAGGTCCCATTCTCCTTATCTATATAGATACGACTTGATTCTGATTATTGTTATAAATATATATAAAAATAAGAAAGTATCGCAGCGGTATACAGAAATTTTCAATATCGCAGCTTTCAAGCGGCGACGTATATACGTTATAATACGGACATCGCGCGCAGCTCTCTATCTTCTGCGCCTTTGTAAGAAGCCGACGCTGTTGCTGCCGCGTATATAAGCGCGAATTCCTCACCGTCGCCGGCGCAACGGCTTCCGCGTGTGTCTTTGCCCCCTATGTATATATAAATATACATATAATACACGCCTTGGTATCTCTGCTGCAGCTGCGCGCGAGTATTGTAAAAACGTGCCTTTGAAGGGCTTTCTTTTGAGCACCCTGAGTTTATTAAATATTTCAATATGTAAGGGAGTAAGGAGTAATTGTGGACGAAGAAGACGCGCTGTTTTTATTCTGAACCGCGCGTGCATTGTATATGTATAATATATAACACTTGTGTCGATCCTTGCGGTTTAGCATAATGATATACATACATCGTCGAGCGAGACGAAAATTTACGTAATGGAGTATATATACACGCAACTCGAGTGCTTTCTTTAGATACACGTAGTGTGTCGCGCATCTGTATATATATAATACCCCTCATGTGGCAGAACTCTCAAAGTCGGGACTCTAGCAAAGTCCCCGAAATAACAGCGAAAGGTATTTATATCAGTGGATACGCAAAGATCGAATTTGAAAATTGTTATAGAGTTACGCGTACAATACAGGGCGAGGAATTACCGTAAGACCCGGTCAAAATGACATTGAAATAATCCTCGTAATTTTGTATTGGATAGTCAATAGTTTTAGCTTAACGAAACTTGTAGACGTTAGTTTTTACGTAAAAAAATTCTCTTCGCGTATACCTATGTATAAAGGGGACTGCGGAGGGGTTGATCAAGAATTGGGAAAGTTAATTCCTGGTAACCCTGGGAGAGAGAAGAAGGGGATGAGGCATTAATCAAGCTACGCGTTTTAATAAATCACTCGCGACGTGTATATATGTATGTGTGTGCGGAAAAACGTAGCCCGTGCGGTCGAAGCTCGACACGCGAAGAATTCGTTGCGAAATTACGCTCGCGAGAATCGAATGCACTCGGGAGAAAGTTCGCGCGATTTGTTAAATGTGGGTAATCGTGTCACGCATATATATATATATAAACACATACACATACATACGTATGTACACTCGGAAATGACCCTAATGAATCCGGACGAACGTACAGTTCTTCCCTCGTTCGTGAGAAAAGAAATTTGCCGAGAAAGTTCGCGCGATTTTTGTCAATTAAAACTGCTGTCGCCAATGCGAGAGCGTTGACCGCTTTTTGCAGGGGGGTAATTAATTGACGAGGGATTTCGTAAAGACAGATTTACACTTCGGTTCATGTATGTCTGTGCGTATGTTTATTTAGATCGATATGTGATTGGTAATACGTGGAATATATTAGGAGTTGTCTATAGTGCGATATTTAAAAGCAATAGCAGACACGTCGCTATGGAGTGTGAATTGATTTGAATGAGTGAAGTATATAGACTTGGAGGTTTGAGTGTGTATTAGATATAGCGATATGGTTTCGTCAATCTGTTATATGAATGTTTCCCAGCGGTGCGCGTGGTATTCTACAATAGGATTAATAAAGAGATAACTGAATTATAAAGTGTTTGGCGACTTTTAATAACAACTTATTGAAAATGTAATTTCTCCTCTAACATCGTAAAAACCACGACAACATCGATTAAGAAAAAAAGAAAAGAATTTCGAATAAATCGCGATCATTTTAACCGAACGCTGACACGCACAACCATACCTCCAAACCGTTACATAATCCCGCATCCTCCACATAACCCAAAAAAATTCTCTGACCATTCTCGGAACTTCTCTTTCTCTCCCTCTCCGAGCCACGAGAGAAAAAAGAAATGAAATCAAAGCCACCTCACCGTTCTCACGCACGCGTCCACACGTGACCGGACGATCCTCAATTTCGCAACCGCCCTACTAAGGGCCTCGCCGATCGACTTCTCCTTTTCTTCTACCAAGGTCCACCACACGCGAACCTCTGTGTAATCCGCGCGGCCGCGATCCTCAGTGTCACCCACATATCATCGTATCTTTCTCTCTCTCTCTTTCTGTCTTTCTCTTTACCTTTTTACCGCCACTCGTCGTTTCCCGTCCCACTTTTTTTTCGACACTGCAGCCAAGCAACAGAGAGAGAGAGAGGGAGAGAGAGAGAGAAAATGAGAGAGGAATGACGAGGACTCTCGATCCTCCAGGACGCATGACTAAGACCGCATATCGGGCGCTCGTATGACTAAGCGGTAGCGGAATGCGGCTGATTATTTCGTATCTCTCGTACGATTCTGTGCTGCTGTTGCAGTAGTATTAACAGCGATGGACCACTACTGGCTCATTGTCACGTGTGTCGGTGCGGCACAAACGATTTATTTATCCGTGTGGTAGTGGCGCGTTTTTTTCTTCTTTGCAAGAGGGAGGTGGAAGTTTCCGCCTGTGGTCGTGGAAATGTCGTAGAGAGGAATAAAGGCAGAGGAGTAATGGGAGGATTGTGTAAACAAGGATCGTGGATGTCGTTAGTGATGCGTATATATACGCGCTAATGAAGAGCCGCTGTAGAATTAATAGCTGTCGATTGCGATCACAACGGGGCGAGGAGCTACTCACAATGGAAATCACTTGAGCAGGGTAGGCTGAAATCAATTTCATATATGTGAAATCATTGAAATCACTATGAATCGCTAATCGCATTATGTGCAAAAAACAAAACTTTCTTTACTAGCACCTGTAACCTTTGAATCATCAATTCATTTCGACTTTCGACAAACGATATTCTAGGCGTTCTAGACATTGCGTGCAAAAGGGCAAAATATTCGTTGCATATGTTGGTTTTTTTATATATACACAAAAGTAAAAGAAAAAGTTAGAAATCCGTACTTTCGTCTTTTTATCTGTATAAATTAATG
>JAWWEQ010000031.1:3163769-3198187 GCA_035583055.1 Torymus tubicola
AAAAAAAATTTTGACCTCTCGATTCACCTGAGAACTGCCCATATATATATATATATATATATATATATATATATATAACACTATATATTATAGAGTATATTTCAAGAATAAAATAATTAAGGTACAGATTCAAATGTATTAAATCAACATATAACACGATAAACTTGACTATACACGGTACTATAACCACGACTTCATTGATTATATGCTTTATAATATTAAGTTAACCGTATATATATGTACTCGCATTCAATTTACCGAATGTTGTCATCTTCAAATCGCATTGCCTCGCGTTTGCTATAGCAAATAACACCTTAGATTTCCTTAATCCAACGACGGCAGTCCCTCTATATATATATATATATATATATATATATATATATATTCCTTCGCTCTATACATATATACCCTCTAACACAATAATAATCCAAGTCAATCTGCTTGAGTGTTCTCTTCAGTATAATTAGCGCGACTCTCCCTCCGCAGAAGCGTTTCGTTTACACACCGGGGGACGACTATATACACTTGTTCTGCTCTACTCCTTGAGTCTCGCAGAAGCGCGCGTCGTAAGTAGAAACCCAGCTTTACACACATTTACACACACACACACACCCTCTCTCTCCCTCTCTTGAAAGGTATGAATTTAGCCCCGGGGCTAAGCGCTGGCCTCGAAATTCCAAGTTGCGTTCCTTCGAAGTCTCTGTGTAGATATACGCGTGTATGTGCAAGAGAGAGAGAGAGAGAGAGAGAGTTACAAGTTTAGCGGCGTGTACATGCCCGCCTCGCCTCGAGTGACTCCGCTTTGACTATAATTTAGCACTGCCGACTGCTGCTGCGAGTGCTCTGTATAGTCATCACAGTGTGTAAAGAGAAAGAGAGAGAGAGAGAGAGAGGATTCTTTTTCAGCTGGTGCCTTCGGGAGATAACATGTGCATTTTGGAGCTGCTGGTGGGTATCACGGGAGCGCTTTGCGAACTGCTATATTATAGTGTGTGATGTCCGAAAGAGAGAGAAAGCTCTCTCTCTCTCTCTTCTGTTTCTTCTTTTGGTGTAATAGGGTAGTAGGTTGGTGGTGTGCATTTTTTCTCGTAAATAGGCTGTGTTATATCTTTTGTAGGGCGCATTGGGAGTTCAATGTGTGTGTGTTGAGGATTTTATTTACACTCGTAACTATACCTGCGATTGTATCGTACGTGCGGTTTCTCGCGGCTCCATAAGGTATATAGTTACGTTTTACGTCTCATTACGTATTTGCGCGCTACTTGAACGAGAGAACCTATAGCAATAAATCTCGATTTGCAGCTCAAGCGAATGCCGTTAGAGGTTTATAGATGTGTGTGTGTGTATATATATATCTCGTCTTTTTAAGGTAACGGTGCAAAATCAGGTTAATTGTGCGACATTAAGATTTTCACGGAGATACAAGTTTACGAAGAGATTATATATATACGTATCGAAATTATACGAATTTGTTGTAAAACACCTCAACAGTAACTATAGCAAAATTCAATAAAACTATATAAATCCTACGTGAAACCACATTATCTTGATTTATAACGTCGTGTTATCAAGTTCTACAAAGATATAACGACCGGTCGGCATATTGCTATACGTATATCAAAACCATCCGCGTCCTCTGTACAAATTCTTCAAAAAATCTAAATTTGCAACTCTCAGTGCCGTGTACTTACACCGCGAGCTGCGCGAACTTACACCGTGACGCGAACGTCACTTAACAATGCGACGATTAACCCTACTACAGTGAAGCACAGCGCGCTTATGACTCAGTCTTGCTAGCGCGTATACTCGTGTGACATTTGAACCCACAAGAGAGGCAGCCACACACACCGCTGTGCAGTATATGTATATATATGCTACAGCGCGTGCACCATTCAGTGGTTCTCACTATTGTACAAACTTCCTGCTTCTCGCGTTTGTTGACTCTTGCGAGTGAGCGAGCCCCTCCAAAGAGAGAGAGAGAGAGAGAGAGAGAGTCAATACGACGCGTAATTGCGCAATTACCGGTCCCGTCGTGCGACGGAAAGGAAAGAAGAGCGGCTCTCTCCATTTGCATGCCAAATCCGCGCTGTTGACGATAGTTTCTTTGCAGAGCGAGAAAGAGAAAAACAAAGAGAGGGATGTTTTTTTGTCGTCGTAGGTATAGTGGGACAAGGAAGTGCAGTATGTTTGGTAGGAGATTATATGAGGAAATCTATACGCAGTTCGCGTCCACACTATAGGGAGTTCAAGAACAAAAAACAACATTTTAAGATTCATTACTGTTTAATAATTGTTTTTTCCTATCGTCGTGTGCAAAGTTCGATTTTACAGACGCGCATTTGCGTGCGCAAAGTGTCACTTTTCCGGTGCGTGTTGCCACAGGTGCGTGTCAAAGTCTCGAACTTTGCGCAACTCGATATAGAAAAAATAGTATACGATACACGTGCGCCGCGTAGGTGTACCCGCACTCACTCTTTTGTCAACGGACAAAGTCAATCAGGCAAACTCCGCTCGCGCAGGAATCACCTACTTTGCGCAGTACTTGTATCGTAATGTACTACTTCTTATTTTATGGGTCATTTCCAGAAAGTTTTGCAGAAGAAAAGAATTAGTTTATCATTTTCGGTCACTCATATAATTGGTTAATATAATAAAAAAAAAAAAAAAATGAACGTATGGTTTAAAATGTGTTGAAAGATGGTGTAACCATGTAGAACGAAAATTATTACAGTAATTATGTGCTTAAAAATTTTTTGAACCTTTATGTTGTACACAAACTGTTTAACCTTCAGACTGCCGGAAAATCCACTTTAGTGATTCTACATAAGCCTCTCGAAATTTTTTGAGAAAAAAAAAATATTTGTATGAATAAATCCCGACAGTCTAAGGATTACAAATCTCATGTATATATATATATATAGATTGAGTGTGCTTAATTTTTAAAAACATTGGGTGTAAATTTATCCAGCGCGCGCGATATGTTGAAATTAAACTTAATTTATGGTCATAATATAATACATGATATTTTTAGGCAGCCTACGGGAACATATTCTGCGCCGCAAAGAAGAGCGCCTTGAGCCGACAATGTTTCAAACTATCGTTAACTCGATTTCAGATGATTCTCTAAAGTAGAAACGTACATAAATATAAAACAAGCGATCTGCACGGCAAATTCGTATATAAATATACTCATTGATCGCGAATACTCCAGACCCACACACATATATACATTGATATATCTCAGTGCTTCGTGAGTTTTCTACAAACCTTCAATCGCTTTCTCCCACTCCATTCATCTCACTCCCCCGACCGCATCCGAGCACTTTTCAAGTTCGCCGATTCTCTCTTTCTCCGCTCTTGCACAGCTCAGTCATGCAGAAACACAGTCTTCTCTCTTTCCTCTCTCTTTCTCTCTCTCTCTCTCTCTCTCTCTAGTCGGCCGACAAATCGCGCGTAGTATATAAATAAGACATCGATCCCGAGAATAAACTGCGAGAGAAAGAGAGAGAGTGAGAGACACGACAATCTCGTTCGGTCAATCTCCCGGTCGGCGTGCAGCAACGTTTCTCTTCTTAGCGAATCGCTTTTCTCTCCTCGACCCGACGACGACGACGATGACGATGATTAATCGTCATATACGAGAGCGAGCGAGTATTTGCATACCGGGAATTATCGCGAGTGAGCGAGCGGTGCGCGAGTTTCATTGTCTGGGCGAGATTATGTGCGTGCGATTTGCATGAATTAGTTGCGAAGTGAATATGCGGGGGTAGAGAGGGAGGAGAGATTGGGAAAGAGGTGAGAGGATATTTTTGTTGGGTGGTAATGGTGTTTGTAGCGAGTGCTATGAAATCGATATTATTATTATTGGTGTGCGTTTTCGAATGCAGCGTGCATGATTTAGTGCAAAATCGTTACAAATGTATTTATATATTCTCTGAATTCGAATAAATGGAAAATTAATTTTACGAAGAATTTTTTTTCTTGTATTTACTTTTCTTATAGGAAGATATTTAATTTTCTCGACTGTTTCTCAATATAGGACAAAAGTATCCCAAATTTTCAGGGATAATTTTACTGTTTTAGAATGCTGAAACCAAGTACCACAAAATCAATATAACTCATTTAAAAAATTATAAAAATTATTAATTTAGAAGTATAAAAATGAAAAATATAACAAGTTAATGCAGTTAAATGTTCGTATAAGAAAAAAAAATCAGTAAAGTGGACGACTAACTCCTTATTTAACCCCTTATTTAAATTACTTCGATCAAATAATCTTTCATAAGTACCACATCCTTACATAGTCTACATAAATTTTCTCAGATTCCTCCGAAATTTTTAACCATCGAACTTAAAAAAAAAAAACCAATCCCACCCAACTCTCTTATCACGCGACCACGACTTCTTACCCTACTATCATTTACCACTAAACCGCAACCCTTTTTTTTCTCTCTCTTTTTCTCTCTGCCTCTGTCTCACCTCACCTCACCTCTGCGATAAATATACATCGCTCTCGCTTTACACTTCCCCTCTCTCTCTTTTCCATTTTTCCTTCTCTTTCTTTTTTGTCGCCTCAGCTCTCCCCCTTGCGCGACTTAACGACCTCGTCGTCGCTTGGCCCGTCGCCAAGTCGCTCGCCGCTGCGAGCGCGCAAAGAGGAAACGCTATATAGCTATATAGCATGAAGGCAACTTACACTATACGTACATGTGTGTGTGTATGTGTGTGGATATGTGTGTACCTTGTGTACACCAATGCGAGCGTTTTATTCGTGGATCTCAGAGTCCTTGCGCTACGCACAGCGGCCGATTATTTATACGCGAAAGAGAGAGAGAGAGAGAGAGCGGGAGAGAGAGCCGCACAACGATTAGTCGAGCGCGTGCACGCCGATTGTATATATAGTTTTGTTGTGCGGTAAAGTACGGTGAAAATTTTCCGGGACATCCACTCTATTGTACAGTAGTTAGCTTTCGAAGCTCACCACTATGGCTAATTAATAGTTGGCAGAAAAATACTGGTTTTATTTTTTACGCTAAAGATTTAGGCTCTTGTTTTTTTTTAAATATTCCTCAAAACATTTCGAATATATCTGTATACTTGTACAAGGCGGTTGCACTCTCGCATACATCCGCGGCTGTTGAAAATGATATACCAACGTTATAATCACCTCCATTATACGCGTTTTAAGTCTCGAGCGTCCGCAAGTTTCGATTTAGTAATGTAAGACACAATCCTGCGCTGTTCTGTACCTTACATGGGTACGTACACGTGTACCTATATATATAGATGATGGATGCACCCGATAAAGACGGCTAATGAACGATGATTGGTCTTTTGTGCGTATCAGAAATTCAAAAGAAGATTAAACACGACAGGAAAAAATATTGTTCGACTACGAAACCCAAGATCGCTTGTGTTGTCCAACAAGAAATCGTTACGAAACATTCACGTAGCTGAAGACGCGAGCGTTAATGAGTAACCATAATAGAGTGTAAGTAAAGGTGGTTTGCTTGGATCGAAGGAGCAACATTTAGGAGATCTGAATCTAAAGGAGATCTGAAGTTATTTTCGAGGCAAATTGGTTCTAGATATGATGGCATCTTTAGAGATAATCGATTTTTATTGATAGAATAAACGTCAATCTATATGTGTATACGTAAATGAATTTTCTATATAATCGTTAGCAATCAATGTTTTATCCAAATCGCTTTATTTCATATATACACGGTGTCCCATTTTAATCTATAGGCCAAATTTTTTCATTAATAAGACATGATACGAAAATATATATATATATAGTACCGTTCAAAAGTTCGTATAAACATTTTTTTTGTAACGCCAACATCAACCACCGATTTCTCGGAAACTCCTTAATAGATTTTAAAATTTCTCGCACAATTTTGAAAGATCAGTAAAAATACTATCTTTTAATACACTTCAATATTTTTTAATAATTTTTTAAGATATTTTTTTCACGTTTGTAAGTTGTTAAATTTTAGCCAATTTTAAAATTTCAGTCAAACACGCGTAACTTTGCAGGAAATTAAAAAATTCGAAAAAGAGTAGAAAGTAGACGTAATATCCTACAAGTGTGTTTGGAAGAAATTTTGCGTATATATTTTCTACGAAGAGCTTCGAGCATTTAAACACAAGAAATTCAAAAGTCACGTTTACCACGTACAATATCAATATCTGACGCGGGCGACATTATACATATAGGCACCTATTTGTTTATGGTTTCAATTGTACTGACAACTTTAACACGCTTAATTTGTCAGTTGAAAATGGGCAGATCAAGTGATAAGAACAGTAACAATATAAAAACTAAGGTTTTAAATTTACGAAAGAAAGGCTATACTTATCGAGAAATATCACGAAAATTAAAGATATCTTGCTATGCGATTTAAGTACCGAGCTGCTAATAGTGCTGATATATTCGTTTATGAAGTAAAAACAAAGATTATTTTTGTCTAACTGCTTATAAAATAAAAAAGATTGTTTATTTATGTATGTTTAATTTGTTATAATATTTTTACGTAATAAATATGTACTAAGTATATTTCTTTCATTTCTCATGACTAAATGCTTATATCTCCGACCAGAAAATATATACACAGAATTTCTTCCGAACAAATTTGTAGAAAATTACATCTACTTTATACTCTTTTTGGGATTTTTTAATTTTATACATTTCCCGCAAAGTTACGCGTGTTTTACTGAAATTTGAAAATTGGCTAAAATTTGAAAACGTTCAAACGTGAAAAAATATTTTTAAAAAGTTAATAAAAAATATTGAAGTGTATGAAAAAATAATATTTTTGCTGATATATCTTTCAAAATCTGCCAGAAATTTTAAAATCTATTAAAGGGTTTCCGAGAAATCGGTGGTTGATGTTGGCGTTAGAAAAAAAGAACGGTACTGTACACACATATGCACGCGCGCGCGCACACACATACACACACACACGCACACACACGCACGTACGCACGCACGCACACACACAAAACGCGGTTACTTAAAATTCTTTAAATTTTGACAAATTTACCCATCTCATCCGTCATTTTCTTCTTCTACTTCTTCCCTTGTTCTATACTACACTCTTTCTCTCTTATCATCGAAATTCTTACGGGACAGTACTACATACACGCGTTTTCACGCAGCAACATACAACAAAAAGACACGTATATAGATACATATACACATACACCGGGCATGAACGTCAGGAGACGCTATTTATATTCGAAGTCAACGTCGCCGTTGTCGTCGTCGTCGCCGTCGTCGTCGTCGTCGGGGACGTTCAACTCCTTGGCACCCCCGCGCCGTCTCAGCGCGTCGTTGGCTCAGCGCCTCACGCAAATAAATCTCTGACCCCCCGAGAGTTTTCCTCTGCGCGCTATGCGATTTCCCGACGTTGTTTTGCCTACGCTTACGTGTATATATATGTCATGTTGGTCGCCGAACGTGCTGCATTTCGTGTTTATGAAACGTTGCTGGGTGAATTTTTATGAAGTCGCAAGGGTGTAACTGCTGGTATTTAGACACGTCAACTTAATGTAGAAATGAAAGGTAATGAATTCTAAGAAATTTGCGCCTATTATTATTACTACATCGTTATATCGATGCCCACGTGTTATACATATAAACATGCGCGAGCTAGCAGAAGAGAAAATTTTCGATGAGATATATTGCAATGAGCGTGGGCGAAGAGGGAAGCGTTTTATTATACGCTCGTAACGATCTGTTACTTGATATACAGTTGCCTGTATAATAAAATCGATAAAAGTAAGATTCTCCGACTTCCGTTGTTAAATTATAATACCGTAATTGGTGCGTAATCCGATATGACAATTATAATTTTAATTTCTCCCCGCACTTTAGAAGCAATAGACTAGTACTATAATGCGTTGTCTGACACACTTTGACGCTTGTATAGGTGTGTGTGTATATATATATATATATATATATAGATACATGTTTTTATGTTTATGATGTAACATGACACGTGTTATGCTATACAGCCTCTTAATTTTAATTCCTCGTATAATGCAGTCTTCAAGGAAAATTTCCTTACTGCGCTAATGCTGTATTAATATAATCCCTCCGACCACTTTTCCCCTTTACTCCAGCTAATTTCATTGTACTCTATACGTATATAATATACAAAACAGTCGTATACATAACAAGGGATTCTCGTTATACGCACGAAATGAAATCGCCCGACATTCCTATTCTTCTTCTTTCTTTGATGGTGATATTTTCTGCGCCGGCACGATTTTAATTACGGCCATTAACGGCATACCGAACGAACGTCGTAACCCAATTTTGTGTGTGCTACCGCCGCTGCTGTGCACGGGGACACACGCGACCTAACGTGTCGGGTGGTCGTGATAGTGCACTCGTGTATATATATATGTATATGCTTTCCTGCAGTTCTACATATAGTTAAGAGGTTATCGTGGATAATCTGCAAATATCGCGTATAACGTAGAAGGAGAAAATCTCTTATTTTTTCGTAGTAAAAAAGCAAATTTTAATTGTAAGGTGAGGTTAGGGAACATTGTGGGATTGCAGTTATGGTGAAATAAAAGAGTTATGAGGTTCGATTAAAGGCATGGTTAATTATATATGCATTTTGTAGGTTAGATGTTATGATGTTGATAAAATTATCTTTTGCAATTACGTATTGTTTACACGGATAGATTTGCCGAAAATATTTTTGTCGATGGGTATAAATGCCGAGAGGTTGGAAACAACGAAAAGTCAAACACCGAAACGGATTAATGCCACAAAAGTTTCTTAACAATAATTGAACTTGCGTTCGTCACAAATACTACTAGCGTATAGTATTTCAAAACCTAATTTTTTTCTCTGTTTACAATAATTTTCGACAATTTTATCTCTCGATTGATATTCATTCTGTCAATTTTTTAATAATACGATTCTATCTGATCGAAAAACGTAGCTACCAAGAACACAAATATTCTCTATTCGTATGAAATAACCCCTGGTAGAAATTTCTCTATCGGAAATGGACAGCAAAATAATAAATAGCTAGTAAAAATAGCGCTAATTTCTAGGTAGAGATGAAACGATTTTTTCGGTCATATTCTCTATTTAATGGAAATAACATAACCTGGAAATACTTCTAATAAATTTTCTCTGTCATTAGATTATATACTTAAAAACAAGCATTAAAAGAAGGTAGCCAACTAAAATGTAAATACAAATTACTAGTGTTTAATGCGTTTATAGTACTGCTTCAGGCGATACAAACGAAAACAATGATGTTTTCGTTTGATTCTGTCTCTCTCACTCCTCGTCATAATAGTAAGCCTCTTATTAGCCATTTCCTATGTAAAAAAACTGGCCAACTTTAATATCTTTTAAATATACTCATAAATAAGCTAATGAAAATTTGTGAAAAAATCTATTATTCCGCCTATTAAATGGAGAACATAACCGAAAAAATCATCGTTTCATTGATGGATAGAAATGACCAAGAAAAGTGTCTAGTTTTTAGCAATTATTGGAGAAACTAGTTATTTATTAGGTAAATAATGGAATCGATTTCTACCAGGGACTGTTTATTAAATTATCAAAACTGATTTCCCCTCCTAATTTATCACAATAACAATAAACTATTTTTAACTCCTCGCTCAACAGTTTTCCCACCAATATAATTTCCATCGCATCATTTTCAACCTCCACCGCTTCCGGGCACAAAATCTCTCCTCTGCGTAGAGAATTTATTCCAAAATTTTATCCGCCTTCCTCCTCCCTCTCTCCCTTCCGCTTTTCCATGATACCGTAAATTATGTCGCATTTTCGTGCAGTTTTCAGGCCAAAGACACATCTCCTCTCTCTCTCTCTCTCTCTCTCTTTTGCTCCACCTATATAACCCTTCATATAGCGTCGCGCCTCGCCTCGCCCGGTGCAAAAGGTCGGACGGAGCGAAGTGTAGAAATAGAGAGGGCGAGGATGAGGAGGAGGAGAAGAAGAGGACGAGGCGCTTTATCGATTTCGGCATACCAGACACTCCGCTTCCGCTTTCTCGGCGATAATTCGCGTCGAGTCTGCGCGCTCGCTCGCTTATCCCTGGAAATCTCGTATGGCGCAGCTGCTTCTACCATCGCTACCGCCGCCGCCGCCGCCGCCGCCGCCGCCGCTCGTCACTGCCTACTTTTACTAAATTAATTACCGCGGATACCCGGAAGCTCGCGCTCGCTGGCGCGTTGTAGTCCTTGCGCTGCATTGCTTTTAAACCTCGCTAATATTGTCTTTTTGATGTCACAATTTTGAGGCTGGTAAAGGTATACGAGCGCTATATAATTTATTGCGCCGGCGAATTTCCAGCGAGTGTGCGTAAATATACACATATAGGTACATTTTGTAGCTGATATTGCTGCGCTGATGTTATATAGAGCAGTGCGCGTACGCGCAAGTGGTATGCTTTGATTTTATTAAAAGCCCGTTTTGAAAACAGGGTACAGAGCTCGAGAGCCTTTAATTTTCCATAAAAGCTTGTATTTTGTGTGTTTATAAATTTTCCTCTTCATGCACTGACTTTTTCCAATAATTCATTAATTAGTGAGCGCGTATCAACACTTTTATGAATGTTATAATCTTCCATTATAAATTAGTTAAAAATGTCGAATAAAACGCTTCATTAATTATCCGACCAGCAACTGCTGCTTCCTCGTGGAACGTATATATGCGCATATATACGTCACGATAACGTGCAATATAGACTTATAAATAATATTCCTATTCGAATGATTAATGAAAATATATTAATGTTTGCAAAATCTACATGTTACACGCACTGAGCGAAAAAAAAAACACAGAAGCATCGGACAACTACATACTCGTGTGCTCTTTATTTATAGTGGCAGCAGCGGTATTAATATTACGGACGCCTGGAGTGTTTCTCCTTTTCCTCTCTCTCTCTCTCTCTCTCTCTCTCTCTCTCTCTCCCTCTCTCTCTTTCTCTCTCTTTCTCTCTCTCCAACTATACGCTGATTCCCGAAAGTCCCTGCGCGAAAATTTACTACTAAGCATGCACGCACGAAACCTACTTTCCATTAATAGAATTTTCGCTCGATGCACCGTTATACCGTGCAGACGTAAGTTGACTTGTCGTGTGGATATAATTATGGAAAAAGCTACTTTTGTCGTATTTACGCGAAGTATATTTATGTGGAAATCTTTTAATATTTTTTTTTGTGGATCGATATACGAAATGTCGTTTATTTGTGAATGAACTCTAATGATTTACAGTATATTAAGAAACGCGTAATAATTTAGACTCTAAGTCGCGTACGTGTGGGGGGGGGGGTGAGAATGAGAAAAATAAGTCATCATATAGAGCTTAATTCATACCTGACAAAGTCGTTAGATTTTATTGCTATAATAAAAGTAATTTATCGCTCGACAATAAAAGTATAATGTATTTTTTTCGCATATATATTGGTGTGTACGTGAATACGTAATTGTAGTCTGAACTTCAGCGCGTATAAATGTTCGAATTTTCATAAAATACGTTGAGATCAAGTGCAAGCGGGTCCATATATACGTTTTTTTCTTTATCTCAACGTGCACTCGGATATTTCACTTAGGAGCGATTTGCGTGCCGTAAATTTTGCATTTTGTGTCGTGTGCACTTAAGCGAGTCACGAGAAATGGCTATTAATTTCAGCAGTTTTCTTTTTTCTTTTTCCTCCTCGGCTGCCCCCGTTGATGAAGTATTATAGCACTTTCGAGACTATTATAAAGATTAATCGTTAAGTATTAAAGTTCACTTACAATTAACTTGCGATTATCAATCAATAGCTTATGATTCTCGTTCAAATAAAACGCGATAATAATTAACGCTGGGATCAAAGAAGAAAATTGGCCAACATATATGTCAAAGTACACCGTGGTATATTGCGGAAACGCAGTTTTACGAGAATTTTCATTTCTTATATTTGGTTAATTTTCAAAATGAGGACCGTTTTGCATTTCTAAACTTTTTTTTTTCAATTAATTCAAATAATTTTTTTTCCCATAAAAATGATTGTATTTCATATACGTTGAGAGAAAATCAACATTTTTGAGCTTAAAGAGTATGAGAAGTGATTTTTTTTTAATCATTAGAAAAAACGGGTTGACGTAGTTACACATGTGTAACTCTGTCGACTCGGATTACGTTATGACATTTGTTTTATAAGGTACTTTAGGAAATGATAATTAAAAATATGTAGCATAAATATTCATATTTATTTACAAAATATAAACAAATTGAACATAAGAACAAGAACTCTATACAAATAGAAACAAATCTAAAGAAGTTACTAAAAGAATATGAATAAATCGAACATAATAACTTACAAAAGGTAAAAAAAAAGGACTAAATAATTCATATAGCTTTTTAACAAAAATATCAATTCGTCATGGCCCATCATCATTGTCGCTAATACCGGTCGACAAAATGTGTCCTTGAACAGTCCCAAACTGGAAAACAAAATTATTTTTCAAAATTATTTTATTCATGATTTATCGTTTTTCTATTTTCTTTTTTTGACCCTTTTGGGAACAATATGGTCTTCAGTGTTGATTCGATCAATGTTATTCTTTTTCACATTTCGATTAGCAGCTTTCGTTTTATTAACTTTTTTCTGACCTTTCAAAACAATTGAGTCTTGCAACGTCATTGACTCACGCACTTTCCAAGGAATACCAATATTAAAATGAACACATTTTTCACCACGATCACAATCATAACAACTAAGATTATTGAAGAACAAAGTATTCTTATTTTCTTGTTTCCATGTCCATTGATGAACAGACATTGTTCCTTTGAAAGGTTGAAGATGATCACAGGTAATTTTACTGACGATGTTAATATCTTCTGTGGTTACAATATTCAAATCGATATTTTTAATATCTTGTTTCAATATTGTCATGAAAGCGTTTATATTCGAAACATCATTGCCATGCGCTACAGCATCATCAGCAGTTCGTTTAACGGTTGAGCCAACACAATCTGCTACGTTTTTTCCATGTCCAGATTCCGTAAAATTATGCGTAATAGTTTGAATTTGAGAAAATTTCTGTGGTAAATATGTCGAAAGCAGAAAAAAACTATTTTTATTACGATATTGTGTTGACGGTAAATCGCTAATAATATGTAAATTACATACTTTTGGATATTTTCTTAAATACTTCGAGAGTATTGGCATCAAGTGCGCAATAATTGCTGCTGAATCATGTTTCAGGAGATTCTGATACAGTACAGAAAGATTTTTTGAAATTTTTAGTATACAGAACTCCGGTATGCAGAGTTAATTGCTCACGAGATGCTCCAAAGTGTACTGATTGGGGCTCTCTTCCATACTAGCAAGAATAATTTTCTGCAAAATCTATGTGAAGTATCATGTGAGTATCAGTAATAGTTTTTTTTAGTGCTTCAATCGCTTTAAACTGATAATTAATACGAGCCGTATGTGCCATAAATTTGTACAGATTACTTTCAAAGAGTTTCACCGAATCTGTTATACTCTCTGTCACAACTTTAATCGTACGCTATACTGTAATAAGTTTATTTGTTTTACCACTTACTCTTTCAACTTTCTGAGTTACCCATGTTTTCCGACAAATATTCTTGTTTTCATCGTCGATTTCAAATAATAACATGTTATCTTTGCACTTTAAACAGTTTCTCAATAAGCAGTCAACTCTTTCAGAATCACAGCACAGCTGTTCTACAATTTCTTTTGTTGTTTTTACAGTAATCACTTTATTATAATATAATGCAGTTACGAATAATTTTATATTTTCGTCAACTGTGCATAAGCACGTATCTCTTGAATTTAGGTTTAACCACGAAAAAAGCCTGCAATAGATGAAAACTTGAAAAACTTATATTATACACACTTTCTTTCAAGAATTTCCGATGTAAGCGCACTAAAGTATCACACAAATATCTTTTTTGTATTTTAATCTTTTTTCTAGTAATGGTCGAATTTTTCCCTGGTGCGATGATACTATTATTATCTCGTGTAAAAAACTGATGCACACACTTTTTGATGTTCAACATTTTCAATTTTTTTTTATTTTTGGTAACTAAACTCGTATTTTTTTTATTAATATTACGCATTTTTTCAAATGTAAATAGTCGATGGTGTGGTTGAGCAGCCGATGCTTGCGAAGTACACTTCCCGAAAATCCACTGTAGAAAGAATTTTTTAATTTACCACTCATCATATTTCTTTTTTAATTTTTCAACTCCAATTGTAATGCTTCTCCTACAATCAGCTTCTTTTTTATAACTGGATTCATAAATTTATTGCCTAAAAGATTTTTTATTATTTTCACTGGATTTTCACATTCCACTTCATTATTCTGCATTTTTGAATTTCTTTTTTTCAACCGCCACACTTGTCGTTGAAGTTTTTTAATTTCATCGTCCTTGTTTTCATTTACGTATTTCACTTTTTCCAGTTCGCGTACCGTTTTACTTCGATTTCGTAATGTTATTTTACGGCCAGCAATTTTTTGTCGAGAAATAGTTTGCGATTCAATAATTGAATTATCTGGTGAACTTTTCTTCTGTTGATCTCTTATTCTGTCTCGATATTTTCTCATGTAATTTCTACGACGCTCTTTAAATTTATAACAATTATTAGTTTCATTTGCTGGTTGCCTTTTATGCCATCTTTGTCTTTCTTTGATTTTATATACTTCATATTCTACAGGATTGTCTTTAATTTTTTCTCTTTTTTGTCTGATCCACTCTGCTTGTAATATTCTTATCTTCGTAAATTTTGTTTCGCGTCCTCATTTTTGAGCGTGAACGTTATCCCTCAACGGCTCACGTATGACTGAAAACTGTTTCAAATTTATTAGGCTAATAAGAAGGAATGGCAACTGAAGGTGACTCTACATAATACATTCTTTATAAACCAAACGCTTTCAAGATTACATGAGAAATTTTCAGTGAGTCCCCGGAAAGAACACTCGAGTCCTGTACCGTGCGTACACATAAACATCGAATCAGTGACCGTCTTCTGCACTGTATCGTCTGCGCATACAATTGTAATAATTTCGGCACGTTAATATAGGCTCAAAAATACGTTTGAATAATATTCAATCAAACAGTATATAAATTCTGAAGACGGAGTTACAAAATTGATGATTTATCGTATTTTTTCCAACGCTGGATTTTTTTCAGAACAAGCAGTTACCAGTAATCTAGTGTCGACGGAGGTTACGCGTAATTAAAATACGCCAAAATTTGTTGAGTTTATCTGTCCATTTCTTCTGCTACACGTGACTTGAAATTTTTGTAATTCGATAATATTGTAATGATTGTACTCAAAATCATATCTGAAGTTATAAAAAATATTATTATTTATGATTAATGTTTTTTTTCACTTAACAAAAAGAAATTTTGATTAAACTCCGTCGACATTTTTTTTCCATGGAAGAACGACTTTTCAAGTAATGTAACGATTACATAGATAATTATTTATGACTTATTAACCACTTTTTCTCTTCTATTAAGTATAGTGAATGTTCTCAAACTCGTAATTTGGGTAAATAAAACTATCACACAGAATTATAAATACTTGAAAAATCAGTTTTTATCCTGGGAAAGTCGACGGAGTTACGAATTTACTTTTTTAGGGACTGCTTTTTAGTAGAATGGCTTACATTTTTTTTATTTTGAAGTAGATTCATTTGTACTACTCATTCAACTACATGCAATCACTTTCTTTTGTGGTATGGAATATGTATGAGACATATGAGAGATATATATGAGACTGAGAAAGATTATGGCCCTCATTTTGAGAATTAACCACATACTTTTTACGTTCATCGCATCAACTTTCAAATTTTCCTCCTTCATCGACATCCTGCAAAACTACTTTATGTATACTGGAAGGAAGTTTCTTTTGACCAGCGCCATATATATATACACAAAGCCTCGCGGCGCTACGTCACCCTAGCAACATCTGCGTCAACGATATACAAAGCCAACGACTTGTTCACAAATTACTCATTATAAAGCCGTCCGTATCAGACTCGTATATATAACCGTTAATTATTGCCACGGTAACTCGCGAAATTTCCTTTTTTTATAAATACACACGCACACAGACACATGACACGGGACAACAACAATAACAACTGCACGGGAAATCAATAATAATAAATTTGTCCGGCACGCAATGAGCATCTCTCTGTCTCTTGTATATATATACTGCTGCGTGTGTATAGGTATAACCTCCGGTAATTCGTTATAGTCGCTCTTATACTCTCGCGTGCAACGCTTGCGGCCGCTTCATTATAAGCCGATCGGAAGCTACTCTTTGGCAAGCGCATCGCTGCTATATCCCCCCCCCCCCCCTCTTCCCTTTCCTCTATGATAGACTTTGCTTTCGTGCGTGTGCTCGTAGTATATATATCTATACCTTATGCAAAGCTCGCACAAGAGTAAATGGCACAGGAAGAGATGGGAGAAAGGGATATTAGAAGCGCGAGTTCGAGGTGATCGATGTTCGACGCTGAGCTTTTTGATAGTCGGGAGTATTTATCACAGTATATGTACGTCTGCTTGTATTGCTTCTATTTTTTTTTCTTGAGGCTATTTGGTTGCAAAAAAATAATTTATAAGCTGATGATTGTTGCTGGTACATATATATGGCCGCGATTATCATATTGTTTTTATTATCTTGATTGGTTTATATTATATATTAAAATTAACTCGAACGATTTCTCGAGATAATTTTGAATAAAGCAAAAAGCTCGTAGGTTGCATCAGTTTCAGTAAATAAGTTCTTTCTCTCACATTCCTATAATTTATCATACTTGAAGTACTGGAATTACGTTACCAACGCGCACTTGGAAATCTAAACATGGTATAATAGATTAATAAACCGATAAATCTCTCCATCAAGCAGTATTCGACGACGCGTCACAATTTTATCGCGCACGCGCACGCAGAGCTCCGTAAGAGATTATCCGACGATAAAAGAACCGCGTAAAAGTATAATTACAACGCTTTGGCCTCTTCCTGGCTTCCGTTTCCGCTACACGCGAGGATATCTTCAGGCGGCTGGACGCAAAAGTTTATCCTCCTTCGGGAGAAAGTCGAGGAAAGAGTAAGTATAAGGAGAGAAAAAAAAAAGAAGACGTTGGCCACGACGACGAAAACGACGTGAAAAGAAGAGAACGGACCGTGGAAAATCGTCGAGGAGGGGGTGATTTTTAAGTTTCGCACAGATTATTGCGCCCGGACTTTGACGAACTTTTCCAGTTAAGCCAGTGAGGCAACGGCGGTAGCTTGCTCGAAGAAAAAGGAGTAGGCACAGAGCAGAAGGAGGAGAAGGAAAAGGAGAAAAAGGAGCGAGCACCTTGACCCCCGACTATACCTATATCCTTTTCGCTCTCTCTCTCTCTCTTTCTTTCTCTTTCTCCCTTTCTCCTTCTCTCATTGCTCGAAGACGCTTTTTCTCGCCCCGCGTCGTTCCTCTCTATTTATTTTCCGCTATTTCCTCGCCTCCCTTTTGCATCGCGCTCGCTTGCGCGCCCTGTCGTTTCTCTTTTTCGCTCCTTTGTTTGGCTATCCGAGTGCGCGAAGTCAATATGGAAGAGGCAGCAGGCACGCAGCGAGCAAGCGAGAGAGAAAGAGAGAGAGAAAGAGAGAGAGAAACTCGAGAAGAGATACAAAAAGGCTGGGCAAAAGCGCTCTCCTTTTCTTTTGCGCTCTTTTCTCTCTCTCTCTCTCTCTCTTGTGCGCTAGTACTGCTTCTTCTTATTTCTTCTTTTTGCAAACGGTCGTTCGTCTTCTTCTTCCCTTTTTTCTTTCTCTTGCTCGAGCTCGACTTCGAAGTATATAGGGCTAGACGCCATAGCATGCGGCAGGTCTATAGAGAGAGTACAGGGCGTGCGCGCGCGCGACTTTGCCTCGATTGCCAGTGAAATCAAATCACGGCAATTCTTCGAGTCTCGAGACTTGTAACTCTTCCAAGTTTTATTTTCACGTTTAACCGGAACGCTGATGCGTACTGTCTGTGCTATTTATTCGCGAAATATATTTTCATTAGATCCGATTGTCGATGATAAGTGTGGTCGTTAAGAGATTTTTATATCGGACATATAACAGTAACGAGGAAATTAAACGAGAAGAGATTAGTCGTTCATTCTATACACGTTATACACCCGCAATTACTATACATTAGGAAGCGTTTATAACAGCGGTATAATTAAGTTACCAATAAACATAACCATTTACAATAAATTCCAACCGCACGTTTTCCTCGTAACCTTCTTCCACTATCTCTCACTCACTCTCTTTCGGTCCCCCTATCTCTCATAAAAATTCCCATACCGCTCTAAACGCTCCGATAAAATCCAAAAATCCCCGTAAAAATCAATAACGCACGTATCTCCTTCCCTCGTAAAAGTCCCCATTTCGCATTCATACAGATTAATATAAGTACAATCCAACGACACACAGTTCAGCTCTAACTCGTGTCCCATAATTCTCTGGCTGCTGCTAATGGTCCTTACGCTACTCGTCAAGAGTAGATATTGCTCGACACTGATTCTGCTCCTTTTCTCTCTCTCTCTCTCTCTCTCTCTCTCTCTCCCTCCCTCTCTCATGCGCAATACGAGGATTATGCAACACGCGCGCGCGTGCGCCCCCTCTTGGGTTGAAAGCCCAAAAATGGCTCGCCTCTCTCCGCTTCTCCCCCCCCCCCCCTCTTTCCGGTCGAAGTGACGCGGCTGGCGATGGCGGTGGCGCGCACCGGTTCATTGAATCAATAATCCACTCGGAGCCCGCAACATAAAGCCCGGCCCAATCGAATCTCGATTAGGCGGGAGAGACGAGACGAGAAGAGAATGAAGAGAGAGAGAGAGAGAGAGAGATACGTGCGTCTGGGGGGAGAGGAGAATACGCGGGATCTTTCTGTTGCCGAAACCGCAGACGTTAAACGTGAGGGAGGGAGAGAGAGAGAGAGATAAAGATGGAAAGGGAGGGAAAGAGAAAGAGAAATGAGATCAATTTTAGCGAGAAAACTTTTCGATGAGAGATACACAGACGTACATACGCAATTGATTATTTTGCTTGAGCTCGAATTGTCAATTTGATACTAGTAATGTCATGAAGAGAGGGAGAGCGAGAGAAGAATGGGATGATTAACAGCCGAGACGTGACTGAATGGATAATAGGATTTCGTAGGCATTGTTGTTCGAAATAGAGTTCTTCTTATTAGAGAACGCTTTGTAAAGCTCATAGTGTCAATTTAATTCCTATAATTAATTTTAAACGTCAATGTAATTTCTTTTGGATTGACACGTTTATATGTATATTATTTATCAATTATATATTTAAAAGAAAATAAATTAGTTATCAAATATTCTAGCATACTTATGATTATAAAATTATTGTGATCGTAAATTATTTCGATAACGTAGCAGGTATTTACTAAATCTGCTATAACTATTTAAAACTTAACACTAACTGAAAAATTACATTCATAATATTTCTAATTTCACATTTTAAATTTTCGCGCCCTTATATATATATATACGCGCCATATTCAAGTATGGCTGTTGGCTCAATTCAAACGTGTGTGTTACAGAATTTAGCCACTACGCGGCGATTCGATATTTTCGACTCTCGCAAGTGGCCAAACGACTTGTTGGTTAGTATATAAGAACGGAGCGCAGGTAGACAATCGTACTTGCTTCGGCAGTACATATACTAAAATTGGAACGATACAGAGAAGATTAGCATGGCCCCTGCGCAAGGATGACACGCAAAATCGTGAAGCGTTCCACATTTTTTGCCGATTTAAATTTTGATTTCATCTTCATTATAATGATCATTAGTTTAGTTAGGAAAAAAAATAATGAATTTTTTTTTCATATTCTATAAACAATTAATCACTTTTTTACAATTATTTCATATATATATGTTTTTTAAATTCAATTACAATCACTGCTCCCGTTATGTAAAACTATTATTTTTTCCTGCATTTGCCAAGAGAGAGAGAGAGAGAGAGAGGGCGCGCGAGAACAAAACAATTACTAAAGTACAATGCGGCGTTTAATCTCGTATCAGCTTATCTCACGCGCAAATTTCAAAGCTTGCGTATAAGTATATACATCTCTCTCGCGTACGCGTAAGCAACGAGACAAAAAACCCCAACGAACGACCGACCGACAAAGCCGCTTCCTAGTACTATATACCACTACTAATACTAGTACTGCGAAAAAAAGCTCATCGCACAGGCGAGAGACGAAGAAAACAACGGAGCGGCCGTGCGAAAAGGAGCGAGATACGAGGGTGGCAGAGGTAAAAAACGAGAGCGAGAGAGAGAGAGAGAGAGAGAGAGGGAGTAGACGGGAAACAGAAACGATGCGCTATGTGGAAGAAAAGGCGAGAGAGAGAGAGAGAGAGGCGGGCGGGAGCAAGCGAGCGAGAGTGGAAAGGGGCACCGGTTCAGCTGCATTAATTAAACTAACGGAGGACAATGAGCCTGTCTACCCGCCGCCGCACCACTGCTCCAGTCTTCGTCTCTCATTCTCTCTCTCTCTCATTCTCTCGCTCTGTGTAATTCACGCCTCTCTCTTTCTCTCTCTTACACTCGCATGTATACGTGAAAGAGAGAGAGAGAGAGAGCGTATGGCGTATAGTGCGCACAGTGCTCGACTTTTAATTTTTTTTTCTCCTTGTAGTAGTAGTAGTAGTAGCGGCCCCCGGCTCTCTCTCTCTCTCTCTCTCTCTTAACTTTCTTCATCTATCTCGACGTTTTATTTGCTTTCGCGCGTACGCGCGAGCGAGTACGAGCTTTTGACTTTTTTAATTTTTTATTGTTTCGCCGTGCGGCGGCGGGGGGGGGGGGTTAGCGCGACGCACGTAAAAGTGCGTGAGATGAAACCGGGTGGTAGGTGTTCTGGCCTTTGCTCGTTGTATACGATGTGTGAGTATCGTAAAGTGGTTATTTTAACATGTATTGATTAAATTGATTCGCGCTCTTTATGGCTTTACAGTTGCTTTGACGTTGAACGCGTGATATATGTTGTATATATATTACGTTTGGAAATAGAATGTTTGTTGAAAATTTAATACTCTTAAATTTATTATTGTTTAATTTATTGTACTCTGGTAATAAGTGTAAATTATCCATGTACGAGCTTTGGAAATTTTATTGCTTTAATCCAATAATATCAATAAGTGTATACTTCCAACGTTCCCTTAATCATATATGGAATAATAAACTCGTAGACTAATGATTAGATACTGGTTATATAGAATTAATATAATACGTGTTTAAACCACTAATCGCTGCATACATGCAACATAAAATATTGAAATAACCACTTGTAATTCATAGCCGCGAATCTTTCAAGCGCATAATGCTAATTAGGTATATGCTGTAATAAATTTCATTTATTCCACTTCAATATTAAAATCTAATTTTCTCCTATCGCGTTGGATTTCCCCCTCTCCTTCTCTTTCCTCTCCCCTCTCCTCTCTCTCTCTTTTCGCTATCCTTTCTGCATCTGTTCAATGTCGCTCGGGCGCTCGTAAATTTGCTTACCTTGTGCTCTCAATTACGCCGCTTGTTTCCGTTTACTCATTCGCGTACACATATACGCATAAAACGCGATCAGTCGGAACGTCCCGGACCCTTTTTTCTTCTCTCTCTCTCATTCTTCTCTCTTTTTCTCGCTCGTGCATAATGTGCAATGATTGCTTTCTCTCGTTTTACGCGATAGAAGCTGCCTGCGTGCTCTAATTTATGGCCTCCGGAGGTGAATAATAAGCAAGAGAGAAAGAGAGACTTGCGTAATAGATTGCAATGGAGTAAGTCTAGCGTATATGTACCCTCGACTATCCGACAGTGGTTGTCTTCCGTTTATGAAATATGAAAATCGAAAGATTCTCCAGCAACTGTTAAGTTGTGTTTCTTGCTCTTCAGTAAAAAGTATAGTTTGCCTCGCGGGTATTACGTGAAAATATTGCTTAGAGATTGTGATTAGTGCGAATGTTATTTTTATTTATAAATCTAGGTATTCACGGTACTTTAATCCCTTTTTAATTCCTCGAAGTTTATTAATACTGATTCACTTCAATAATGGCCTATATATGCCTTATCAGTTCTTTATCACTATTCTTGGATTTGCCTCTAAATTTTCAAGGATAGTTTAACAAACGTACCAGAAATCAACAGTAAAGTGCACGTTCAAGTGGATGTTAATACCGTAATCTTAGGTTTCATCCTCATTACAAAGCTTCATGCCTAGAAACAGAACATCATCACTGAAATCTTTAATCTTAGCATGGTACTCTACCTATATTAGCATGTGTATCCTAATAGCTAGAGTATATTATTTCTTAAGCTTTACTTATATACGAATGGCCAACCATCTACACACAAATCCCTTTAACATCTATCGCGTTAACACATTCAAATATACTCACCAACAATAACCAACTACGCTATATGTACCCCAGCATCTCACACGTTTAGTTTATCATCATTATCAGCCTCGAAACGCTTATACACTCGCATATATACACACACGTATATACACTCGTGTGACGTTCTCGTATGTCCTCTCTATAAATTTCTCTCTCGCTCTCTCCTTCAACCAAGCCAAAAGAAAAGACAACTATCGCTTATATACCACAAGACGAATTTATTACGTCCGTGCAAAAAGCAGCGGCGTGTCAACAGCAGTAACCGTTCTCTGTAAAAAAAAAAAGAAACCGGTTGAGGAAATCGGCCGCGCAGTCGTTTATAATCGGTCATAGGGGGGAAGAAGGGTTAGCTCGTGGACTTTGAAGGTTCCGCGCAATTACTTTCGGCAAAGTAAGCAATTGGGTTGCGCGATTCGTGGCACGCGAGGAGTGATGGTGAAGAAAAAGAAGAAGAAAAAAAAAATGTCTCGAGTATAGTGTTTATGTATAAAACGAATGAAATACACGTTGGCGGACGGGTTGAGGTATGTGTCGAGGGGATGAAAGGATAAAGAGGAGGACTTACTTAGAAGACGCTCATCGGTGTAATGGATGTCTGAGAAGAGGAGGGGGAGGGGAAGGGTAAAGATCTTTGTATATAGGAGTGTAGTCGTAATGAGCAGCGAAGGAGTTTCACTTATCGCACGCCTGCTTACGAAATTCAATAGCCGAAAGACGATTATTGAATTCTTTTGTTATAATCATCGTTGCATTATGTACTGTGCACAATTATTGATACACATTGGATATCGCTGTATATAAAGGCTTATTATTTACCGCATAGAAGCTGTTACGATCGAGCTCTCTATGTGCACACAAAGCCGAGGTATATAACAATGTACTTGGAAGGTTTTGGCATATATCCTTTCAGGTGTTAGCGTAAGATGGTCATGAGGTATATGAATTTGGCCTTACACATAGTCAGTGGATTTTCGAGGTCATCAAATTGAAGACGGGTAATCGAAATGGGTCGTACAATATATTTTCCATCTTCTATTATTTCAATAAAATGCTTACAACGGAATAATATCAGGAATTGTCTTGGTTAATTTCCTGCAACTGAAGCGCCATAAGTCGGGGAGTAATCGACCGTTTATTGTTCACCGAGACAATATATAACAAAGTCAATTGTATATCTTTTCATTGATAACGTTGAATAAGCATTCAGCTTGCGGTGTACATTCAAAATCTATAGAAGGAAATTTCCATGAAATCTTGGTTTGCCGAGAATCTCAAACACGAAAGCTCTGCAAAATCACACTGCAACGCGTGTCAGTAATCTGTACCTTCCAAAACTCTCTCTCTCTCTCTCTTGCATTCCCTCTAAACGCAAATAATATCAGCAAACAGTTATTTATATATAAAATACACACAGACACACGTCTAAGCTCCGAAGACACCAGTTCCATCCACCGACGGTGCAGCCCCGTAGCTGCAGAAACCCAAACGGTGGTTAAAATCCGTAAGAATATATAGATAAATATATATATATATATATAGATATCCATGATCTTTGCTGGCATATATATATATATATATATACACACACACCGATGTGCATCGCATATTCCCTTGCACGCGGAGATCGTTTAGCCGAGATAATTGCCAAACATTGTTCACCTTGTTAGCCTCTGCAGCAGCAGCAGCAGCAGCAGCAGCAGTAGCTCAGCAAACTTGCTCGAGTTAATAAGCGCGGGAGTTACCAGAGGGTAGATAGAGAGGGAGAGAGAGAGAGAGAGAGCGAAGGAGAGGGGCAAAGCCGAGTGCGAACTCGTGTGTAAATTAGCGTCTTCAATTTGTAAGCGCTCGCGTGACTGGCCATCACCGTCATATACTGGCCCTACGGCACTTCTCTCTTTGCCGCGCTGATCCTATTGCTACGATTGCATGTGCATGTGTGTATACATATATTTATATAAACGCAAGTACATGTAATACCTACTGTACACTGAGAAAAAAAAAGCAGTCACTATAGCCGTAGTCGGCTCCGTGATTATAGCTATAGCACGCTTAAGCAATAGTAGCGCTTCACTCAGGCTGTTTTTCCCTGAGTAGCAGCTGTATCACCATAACCTCAAAAAGAGTATCGGTATAAGCAGTTCATTTGTTTTCCTTTCTACATACGGGTTACATATATAATTATAATTATTCGATGATGATAACATATAACCCTGTCGCTAACTGAAATAACAGCCAAAACCTCTAGCAAATATCTATTAAAGTTAGGCAAGTATAGCTTGATTCCTGCTAATCGAGTTCTCAGGCAGTTTCTCCCTGAGGCTTCCGCCGTTTCTACCTATGACGCTAAGCAGATATGGTGTAAATCCTACTGCCCGAACACTCATGTCATTTTGCCTGTAGATTTCGGCTGTTTTAGCTGTTCTTTTCTCAGTGTATATATGATGTAGTCTCAACTTGTGCTATTTGCCACAGTGACGGCATATATATAACAATAATACGCGTGAGGGTCTCCACGCGTGCGTGCGTGCGTGCGTGCTGTATAGTACGTTATTATTGTTGTTATTAGTATTAGTACGCGGATATAGGAAAACGTATGCTTACATAAAGACCTTTTGTGTCAGGGCTGCGCGCGAAAGCGTGTATTTTTGGAGCGACTCTAGTGAGATGATTATGACGGGGAGAAATAAACTCGGCGTTTGATGTAATGCATTGTATATACGAGTTATACCCACATTTTCGTCGTTTCGACTACTGTCAGACGTAAACGTGTCGTTTGGGTCGCTGGAGAAAATATCTATAATAATATATTTAATACCGAATATCGTATCGTGTTACCGTATATCGTATATATATATATAATAATTGCGTCTGTATAATGGTCTGCTGAGTAAAGTTGTCGGTAAATATACATAAATAACGCGTATGCTATATATATCATCGAATATTACAGCGCCCAACATTATCCGACTTTTAATCATCTGGCACATTTTGAAATTTATGGTACACACACAGTCGCTGTCGCGATATATAAGGCGCGTTAATTTAGCCTGCGTATATATACACACACACATATACAATGAAGATTGAATTATAACGTAAATAACAATTATTGCTCGCAACAAAGACCCCCATCGACATGTAATTTATATTCTCCGCCCAACTATCCACACACGGCGATATACGCGCTTATTTTACTCTCGAAGGAAAAAAAAGGCTATCACGTCCCCTGCAAATTCTCACCTCTCAATTCTCTTCCTTCCTATCCTCACCTTAGCGGCGATCCTCTCTTAATACCTTCATTATTCAACGCGCTTTACCCACACTCGTAATTGACAGTGTAAATTACCTTATATATACACACACACTTCGCACACGTATACACACGCACATAAAAAGAGATACTCACTGGCGACAATCAGCGATCTATCATTGCTCACGCGCCTAACCCTTATTCCAAACCGCTGCTGCTTCTGCTACCATCCCCTTCTTCTCTCTCTCTCTTTCTCTCTCTCATGGACGCGTTGTACACACCTATACCGATAAAAGACATTCCCCGCGATCTCTCTATACACATACATACCCACACATGCAGGCGCGTACACTGTCGGATCGCGATAAAACGGCCGGCGATATAATGAGCGTCTTCGGCTACACACACTTGAGCCGACAAAGGAGGCGGCGGCGGCGGCAGCTGCAGCTGGCTTATCGTGTCCCTTTCTTGCGGCCGCGCAATTTCGGCAGAGAGCAAGACACCGAGAGAGTAAGAGAGAGAGATATAGAGATGCACGTAGCGAGATTTCGCACTCGCTCGCGTGGGAAAACGATGGCAGCGGTGGCGACGACAACGACGACGACCAAGAGGTGGAGGGTGTCGAAATGGTTTTATTTTCGTGTATATATATATATATATGTACAAAGGTGGGGTGGCGTGGCAAGATGTGTGTGTGTGTGGGTATAATACACGCGTGCTTGTAATGGGAGATGTTGAGAGACGATGGTGTAGAAGAGTGAAAGAGAGATCGTAATCGGTGACGATTTGAATGTGTGATTTATTAACACAGGGTTGTTGCACAAGAGATTTTTAGAGAGGTCGAAGTGTATACACGAGAGAGAGAGAGAGAGAGAGAGAGAGAGAGAGAGAGAGAGAGAGAGAGAGAGGCTCGATTACTATAGCGATAAAGTTGAGTACGCGCGCGCGGTGCAGTAGTGAGATCAGATTTTCTTGATGGGCATTAGTTATTGGCAATGGATGTTGTCTTAAAATATTAAGGATACAGAAGTTAACATGTTGGATGTGGCGGCATAAACGAATTTGTAGATATAGATCTTATCGTTTGGAAAAATTTTGCAAAGTGTCTTTCGAGAAAATCTATTTGAATGTAAATAGATTTGCTTGAATAGATTTGCTTTAAGATTTAATTTATTAACAAATGTATTGCACTAATCTGCTCGTAGAAAGGTTTATTTCCAGTTTGGCATTCTCAGTCGCAGCATACATACCTTCTTTTTCGTCACGTAATCGAAGAGAATATATTCTATATCGAACGGTGCGACCGAGTAGTTTGAAAATAAATTTAATTTTTTTATCTAGTTATAGCTAATGTAAGTAATTTTATTATAAAATTTTTATCATCAACACTGTTATATTCAAGTTTATTGAGAAGAATAGAAAGAATTTTTTTTAATTACTCGATCCATCCTAAATATATATATATATACACATGAATTTTTCATAATTATTACTCTGGTACAGCGTATAAATCAATAAACAGTTCTTCTGGGTATGCCAGGCTGAGAACCTGCGACAAATTCTTCCCCCTACTACAACGACGCTATATAATTCAATCTCGCTTTACTTAATACCACTGCGTGCGCATAAAAATTAAGTCCCCATGTGCGCGCGCGCGCGCGCAGATTAATTAAATCGCGAGCTCGCGGGACGCTTCTTAAAATTGAATAAAACATCGACGTCGTGCAATCAAGCCGCTAATTAATGCGTATTTATGCATTCGAAGGAGGAAGGAAGGCAGACTGAAATTTCTCGGATGTGTATGACGATCATTTCTCCGATATTAAAACGCGAGACGTCGTTAAGAGCGATATTAACGCGCTGAGAGATAGAGTGAGAGAGAGAGCGAGAGAGAGAAACGCATAAAGCTATAGTGGCTTGTGTACAGCACGACCTACTAGAGTTGGCAGACATGGTCAGATGACGACGACGACGACGACGACGTGGTCCTTATAACTCCTTCTCTGATCCTCTCTTCGTATATACTACACACCTACACTATACATGGAGCACAACACGCGAAGATATATAGAAGAGCATTCAATTATTGAACCTCTGCTTCTCTCTGTCTCTCGTATTAGCATACCGGGACTTGAATTATTCATCGCGCTCCTGCTCACGAGTGGGGCGAACGGTTAATCCGGCGGTATGTAAATTAATCCCTCTAATTGCGAACGACAGAACGCGAGTTGTTGCCGAACCATATGCATTTATACTGCACTCGCCGACGGCGGCGTGCGGCCACTATACTATACTACTGCCACCGCGCGCATTAAGATTACAACGAATTAATCCAAGAGAGAATATAAGAAGGGTGGCGGTTGCAGGAGAACAGAGAGGGAGATAAGGATAATTGCGCGCGAGCCGTGCGGCCGATTACTAAATAAGCAATTATTGAAATGTTGCGGAGCGCAAGTGGAGAGAAACAGACGCGTAATTATCGAAACGCAGTTGAGCGTGTGTGTATGTGGGAAGAGGAGGGTAACAGACCAGTGGCGATGATGATGCCGATTTGATATTGTTTTGATTTTGTAATTGGGAGAGTGATGAATGCTCAGTAGGAATCGATCTTTATGCTACGATTTCGATGAGTTAGTTCAATGTTGTTGAATTAGTGTTGAAATATTAACGCTTATATTTTTAGTTATAATGTATATATGTATATTTTAGTTATAATAAATATAAAAATAAAAAAAATTTATTGTCATAGTTGATTCGTATCTGATAAATGAAATCAATGATATAATAGAGATTTTGAATTTTCGCGCGCTTCTTAGCCACGCCTTTTTTCTATGGTAACCCATGCGCAGTAGTACAGTACAGATGTTATCCGCCAGGCGGCAACCTAAATTTTCGACTTCCACAAGTGGCCAAACGACTTGTTGGTTAGTATATAAGAACGGAGCGCAGGTAGACAGTCGTACTTGCTTCGGCAGTACATATACTAAAATTGGAACGATACAGAGAAGATTAGCATGGCCCCTGCGCAAGGATGACACGCAAAATCGTGAAGCGTTCCACATTTTTTGCCGGTTTCAGTGCTGATTTCATGTTAATTATAATGATCATTAGTTTGGTTAGGAAAATAAATAATGATTTTTTTTATTGAGTATTGTATATACAGAGTATTTTTAACAAACCTGTAACATTGTACACTTTTCTACATAAATTATACAAAAACGTGTTTTCTTTTTCAAATTTTATTATTAACAACTAAAGATTTTTTTATTGACGTTATTTTAGGACCATAAGTTACTAAATACAGGTATATTCACTCATAAATACACTGTTTTAGAAACCTTTATAGTATAATTGTATGCATGCGAATGTGCTAATGAACCTTTTTCCACTAACAACTTCCAGTATTACGTTACAAATTTGTGACTTTTTTTTTAAACAACCTCTCTTCTTTCAGCTCATTACAAATGCAAACAACCAGAAAAAGGCACATAATCAACGCTCGTTCATTAGATTGTGCACAAAGCCCGAGTAAGCGAGCGCGCGCGAACGAAAAGAGAGCGAAAGAGAGAGAGAGCGAGAGAGAGACAGAGACAGTAAAGCGCGTTTCGTTTAATAGCCAGTTTCAATAGGCGACAATCATCGTCGCGTTTACAACCGCGGAAATAACGATGCAAACACTGACGTGCGCACGTACGCGCGCTTACGCGTTAATGAAATGACGCATTGAAGACGTAATTTTCCGTGTAATTACCGCGGCCAATTCATGCAAAAACTAAAAAGAAAAACCAAAGAAAGAAAGAACGAATGAAGCACAATTCTGCTACTGCTACTCTTGTTGCTCTGTGAAATCGAAACGGAGATACACGTGCGCGTGTGAGTGCGCGCGAACAAACAAAAACTCAACGTAGCAGAGCATCAGAGGATGAGAAAGAGAAAAAGACGCGGGTTAATTGCATTAGATACCTACGCGCTGCTGCATCGGCATAATGCGCGCCTCCCTCGTTAATTCGGGGGGTGGTAGAAAGAAGACAGAGAGGGGGAGAGAGAGAGAGAGAGAGAGAGTCAGCCTCGGCAATTAAAAGCCGTATATATCCTCGCCCTATTGCCTTTTTTTTTATTTTCCTTTCCCCCGCGCGCAAACTCTCGAGTGGCGAGCGAATTCGAAAAGCATACACGACGACGACGACGACGACGACTAAGAGGTAGCGGTTAATTGCGCAACGAGTCTAACCTATACGCGCATTTAGACCGCGAGAGGAATCGGCGCAATTAAAAGAGCGCACATAAACGAGTACAAGAGAGAAAGAGGAAAAGGATGAGAACAAAGGGAAGTTGAAAATATTCATATAGCGCGAAATTATCTTGCCGGTGGGCGAGAGAAATTCATTACAAGACTTTTTCGGTGCGATGATTTCGCTCAAGCGTTTATTTTTTTTCCTTCTTTTTTTTTCTAAGCGACGCCGACTATACGACGACGAGCCTTTTCGGTTTAATCGAGCGCGAGGGGATCTCTTCTTTTTTCTACCGAGGCCGAGGTAGGGAAAGAGAGTGAGAGAGAGGATGACGCGTAATTAAAGTTTTATTTTGTACGTTCAAGTGGTGACTTTATGTCTTTTAATAAGTCAGACTTTTTTTGCCGCGCGTACGAGCGCAGTGGCTGAGAGGAGGCAAACAGGGCAAACGAGTAGGGAGAGCACGACGAGTTTTAACCGAGGAATCTACCGTCTTTTTTTCGAGGTAAAGAGAGCGAGAGAGAGTGAAAAAGAACGTAGGGTTAATGCAATTATTCGAATGCAATTTCCATGCAAGAAAGCGCATTGTTCTGTGGAAGCTCTATATATAATATATATATTTGCGCGCGTGTAAATGGATTTTTAAGTAATCATTTGAGAAAGGGGTCGAGGGGCTACTCACAGTGGAAATCACTTGAGCAGGGTAGATTGAAATCAATTTCATATATGTGAAATCATTGAAATCACTATGAATCGCTAATCACATTATGTGTAGAAAACAAAACTTTCTATACTAGCACCTGTAACCTTTGAATCGTAAATTCATTTCGATTTTCGACAAATGATATTCTAGGCGTTCTAGACATTGCGTGCAAAAGGGCAAAATATTAGTTGCACATGTTGGTCTCTTTTTTTATATATACAAAAAAGTAAAAGAAAAAGTTAGAAATCCGTACTTTTTTCTTTTTATATGTATACATTAATATAATAAATTGGCTCTTAAGCCACTTTCGTTACTTTAAAGTGACATAAACAAACCCAAAAGTATTCATTTTGCCAAAAAATGTTGCAAAGACTCAATAGGTGACTGTTGTTTGTTTAAAATGTTTAAAAAATATAAATACTATGTACGACAAATAACTACGAGTAGAGCGTACTAGCAGATATTTATTGTACTACCTCTGGGTAACGGATTTGTTCAAACTTTGGGGTATGTTTGAGGATCTCAAAATATAAATTATTCAGTTTACATTGATCCTCTATAGTATATACCATACACATAATAAAAGTAAAAAAATCATCATTCTATAACTTTTATTTTAATTATAGAATAGTAGTTTTCGATATAGGGGGAGTAAAGGGATACTTCAACAATTGGTCACACTAGGCTCGACGTTTGATTGACTTTGCGTGTATTACTGGATTCTGAAAAAAGCGAATGAAAGCTCGGATATTCGAATTTTATCAAGTGTACTCAAGTTTTGATTAACTTTGTTAGTAATTGATATTACTGAATTCCTGAAGAAGCAAAGGAAATGTTAAATTTTCTTCTTTTGTTGAGTGTATTTGTTTATTTTTGTTGGTAATGACGAATTCCCGGACAAGCAAAGAAAAGCTCGAATTGTCTATACTCTTGAAGGAGTTTCACATACATATGAGAAAAAGATATTAACGGTCTTAAATATAAAAATATTTCTGGAAAAATTATTGAGAAGCAGAAACATTTTGAATCATTTTTTTCTTCTATATCTTTAATTGTTAATATTTTCTCGAGGAATCAATATTGTCTTACAAACCAAAGATAAAATTGAAGCGTTTTTCGCTTACTTTTATAATTTTTTCTGTTCGTTTTTGTAAGGTATTTGCAGAGTAATCACAGAGTGAAAAAATATTGTCCACATTATTTATTTACTATGAAGCGTTAGAATAGGATGTTATATAAATTTAAAGTGTAACTAAAAAAAAGTAACAATTTTATATAGAATCAATTTAAATTGATTTCACTGTGATTCTTGAAATGAGCGGATTGCAGTTCTGGAAATTAATTTTCATTCAACATCTGTTAAGTAGTCCGTACATTCGACATAGACGTTGCCATGTAATACATATATACACGCGGAAAAGACTCAATAAATATATACGCATATGAGCGTTCTATACACTTTACAGGACTCGCAGAACTTTACACGCCACTCCAATTCAATGACTCTCGAGAGAAAACTTAATCCTTCCTTCCCCAACCTCTCCTTCTTCTCGTCTCTCTCGTATATATACGAAATTTCCTAAAACTCTTTAAAATCCGCATACCCCTGCTTCCACTGACTCACTATACTCTGCATATGCGTACGTATATATATATACACACACATACACACACACGTAGACAGCCTACCCTCCTCTCGCAAGCAAATATTCGCTTACACACGCCATCGCGAGAGAGAGAGAGAGAGAGAGAGAGAGAGGAGCGTGTACGGCGTCGACGGCAAGGAAGGGACAAGAGGGACGATATATAATGTTCCGCGATATTAAACGGGACGCATTCCAGCGAGGCTCTACCCTCTGCTATGAATGCTCTCTCTCTCTCGCTCTCCGCCTCCCTCTATCCTGTCTCCGTTGGCGAAGGAGAGGCAGCTGGAGTGAGAACAAGAAAGAGAGAGAGAAAGTTCTCTCCCTTTCTAATTTATCTGTTCTATTTACTTTTCTCTCACTATCTTCTGGCGACGCTTCTCTATTTTTCGGTCGGCAGGGCCACGCTCCTCTATAATGTGCGCGTGTATCTTTATGAACGGAAAAAAAGAATATGGAGGATGGTAAAAGTTACATAAGGGCTTTTTCGCGTGGACGCTGGAGGCTGGAAAATTTGCGAGTTTCAGAGTTTACGTGGTGTGTGGAATATAGAGAAAGAGAGGATGTTTGTTGTTTAGGTCGGCTCACGAGTTATTTATCGGAGATTCCCATATGATACCTAAGATTGTCTCATACGTTGATTGTGCTAGTTTTTTTTATATATATTATCGAGAATTATTATCACGTCATTCATTTGACTATTTTCAAACGAAAAGTCACCAACTTAAACGTCTCTCGATTCATCCTCTCATCGCAAACCCCCTCGAAAACATTAACCTCGATAACCATCAATATTCCTCTTATCCCCTATAAAAAAAAAGAAAAAAAAAAGAAGAACCAGCCCTATTCTCCCCTAATATCCGCACCTTTTCCTCACTCATTCACCCACCCACCCTACACACACCTTCTGCAAATCATTTTCGTCTCGTCCCACCGTCGAAAAACCATTTTCTCCACGTGTTACGTCGCGTACTCCTCTCTCTCTCTCTTTCTCCCTTCTGAATCGTTATACGGCAAATTTACAGCTCACGGCGAACCGTATGTATATATATATATATACACGCACACAATGCGGCGAGGGATGACCAGAGTGTTATACGTTTTCATATATATATGGAAGCGCATGGTACGGTGAGGAATACCACGGGGATGGTCATTTTTACGATAGAGTGAATTGAAATCGGAAGATTTAGAAAGGGTATACACGCGTGAGGGTCGACGACGATGCGGGGTTGTATATATATATTTATGAGAAATTTGGTGGCGCACGGTTTTTTTTCTAGGCAGAGATATTACTTTTAATTACTGTCTTAAACTGCTTCTTCTTTCAATATACGTTCGATGAAAAGAATGATTATAAGTACGAGAAGATTGAAATATAATCCTCCATATATTATGGAGATAGCCTTTCTTTGATTTCTCAGAAAATGAATGTTAACGATCAACGATTCTAGAACTACATATTGCTAGAAGGCATAGCAATACACGTTGCACACGCATCGAAGCGCTCTAAAGACTAATACTCCCTCTACTTTTTCAACAATGACTAATTGCCCAGCTGACTAATTTTTCATATATTATACCCGTTTCTGCTTACGCTTAATCCGCGCTATGCTACCACAAATTGTAACTAATTCCTTCTTCTTTATACAATAAACTATATTATAATATCATTCAAAAACTGTGTGTGTGTGTGTGTGTGCTTGCATTATTCATCGACGTAGCAGTGAAAAACAACAACCACAGTGTGTATATAATAACATGGAACTCAAGTGACCGTCGTGAAGCTTTGGTATACAGCGCGCACGCGGGTTTAACACAAACTTTATATAAATATATACACTTTCATCTTAACAAACGAAATTAGCTGTATGAATGACTTCCAAGAACGTCACCTGGCCGTTACAACTATATAACTAAACTATATATACCATGAGCGCTTTCTTGATTGTTCGAGAACTACTTTGAGTATATTATATACGCAAGGCAACAGTTGTTCAGGTAAACAAGGTACATACAAAGTCGAAGTCCAATATACAAGGTGACCATCTTAGAACGCACCACATTGATAACGTTACAACAAAATAATTAATCAATGAATGAATTCCG
>JAWWEQ010000031.1:3198287-3217701 GCA_035583055.1 Torymus tubicola
CCGGAATTCATTCATTGATTAATTATTTTGTTGTAACGTTATCAATGTGGTGCGTTCTAAGATGGTCACCTTGTACAATAGCAATTCGTTATATAATCACGATATTACAGCATATACTTCAGTACTAAAGCAAAATTTTCAAAGAAATGGTAAACCCACTTCTTCCCAACTTATTCTTCCCAATGGAATATATAGAAACACCTCTGTACTCGCTGAAACTCAAGAATCTCACCTAACTCCTCTCTCTCTCTGTCTGTCTCTCTTACTTCCTTCCTTACCTATACATACGTCACTCGACGGTGCGTTCTATATATGTGTGTGCGTATATATATATATATATATATATATATATATATACATCGACTCGGCCGACGGCCATCCCGTCAGAGCGTGGGGGTGGATATATAGAGGAGTGAAGGGGGGTGGGGTGAGGCCGGGGGTTGGAGGAGAGACAGAACGGTATGCACGCCGCGCGCTCGCATTCCAAAACGCCGGCCGCCCTCTATCACTGCACGCGCGCTCGCGCGAGCTCGCCGTATTCCGTATCCTTCATCCGCGTTTCCAACCCTCCTGCAAATGCAGCCATGCGTCATCCGCCATGATCTATGCTTGCTCTCTCTCTCTCTCTCTCTATTGTGCATGCGTGTACGTGTAGCTGTATACGCGTCTCTGTTAAGCGCATATGAGAGTACGCGGACTGAGCGAGAGAGTTTCTTTTTTTTTACAGAGAATCGTTTTATGGGGTTGTTATAAGTATATATTCGTGCGGCGATGTGATCAGGCCTGCGTAGAATATATGCGTTTATAGTTGACCGCGCGTGGGATAGCTAGAGAGGAAGGTAGATTTTGTATTACTTTTCAATATAGATTCAGGTGTTGAGAGTTGACGTATTCTTTGGTTTTCGAAGTTTTCGATTGAAGCGTGTGTTTATTTTGAGCATCATTGGATATGTATAAAGGATGATTCTATTGTGAAAAGAGAAAGAAAAAGTGGTCCGAAATAATAATAATGTGTAAAGTTATGTATTAATTTTATTTTTTCTCGAAGTTTGTCTGTAATTTGAATTATAGTAAAACGGAAGGTAGTGATTTAGTTTGACATTTAAATGGTCTTTTTCCTATTTGTATTACTGTCAATGTTTCTTGAAGAGACTCATGCATGGAAAAAACTTCGAAAGCAATCATAAGTTACACGTTAAATTTATAAAATATTGACAAAGCATATGGAATCGTAGGAAGAAAATTATTTTCGTTTTTCTTTTTTTTCATTTAAGAACGTTTACTTTTTTCACAATAGTATCAATTATTATTTAGGATTTTGCTTTTACATTTTAAATAGTAAATTTTATGATTTTTGTAGAAAATCTTAATTTATAAAAATATTGATTTTTATGATAGTTCAAACGAAATATCGCAGAATAATAATATACATTTGCTGCAAATTTGATACTATACTAAAAAAGAAAAAGAAAAATCAATACAAATTTTTAAAAGGTTTTACAAATTGTCATGTTTTCCTACGAAGCTTTCATAGACTGTAATCATCTAACTAGAGGATATGCACAATCCGTACTAAAATAAAATAAGTACAATTGAAATGAATTAAACTCTAATATTCTATTACTATATAAGTAATTTGATACATTACAACATTACAACCCACTCGTACCATCGTAACTACTCTACCACCACGTCGTACCAAACTAAACTCTCTCCTCTCGCCGCCACCTTTTAAAAAAATACAAACAAACCAATTAACCCAATCAATCATCACCCTTCTGATGGATCAATGGCAGCTCTAGCTCGCATTCGCTGCATTACGTTCAACCTCACCCCCCCCCCCCCCACATCCTCTACAGAGCATTAAAAAAAAAGACCAAAAAATCCATCAGTATCACGAGAATTCACCGAGCACACCAGCGCGCGCACGCGAGAGAGGGAGAATTCAGTTATATATATATATGTATATATATGTATATACACACACATACGCACTCAACGCGTCTCTTGCTAATTCTCGCGCTTCCGCGCAAAAATACCTCTCTCTCTCTCTCGTGCGCATGATGGGGCGGTGTTGTTGTAACGTTCACTCTCTCTCTATCTCTCCCTCTTACGCACGCGCGCGTGCGAGCGAACGAGCGATTGCGTTGTATAAAGGCAGGTACGCGTAACAGGGTAGCATAGAGTTTAGGAGGGAGGGAGGGAGGCGCTCTGGTACTCCACCCCCGTGAAGGGGCGGAGCTATCGCCGCGCCCACAGAGTGCACAACTGTGAGAGAGAGAGAGAGAGAGAGAGAGTAACTACGAGTGAGCGAGAGAGAGGTATAGTTCCCCTCCTCTTAGACCTGATACGCCGTATCGCTCAGAGACACTTGTTGCACATATGTTGGGTATATATAACTGGGGGGGAGGGAGAGAAAGAGAGGGTGTATAGTAAAGAGGAAGAGAGAGACGAAGAATGCGGAGAAAAAATACGGAAAAGAGAAATTTTCCCAATGGTCGGGAGGAGTCGCGGGTGGGGGGTGTATAGGGAGGTGTGTATACGCTGGCGATATCATTGGAGTTTTTTTTTTTTTTTTTTTTTAAGGAGGGAGTGCGGCCAAAAGTTTGTGACACCACTATGGTGATGATTAATTTGGTGATTCGGTAATTTGAATTTTATAGAATGATTGGTTAAGAATCCTTAAGGTCAACAATATAGTCAGCGTAATGACGAAGACAAAATGCGGATAATTTGGCGTGGGTAATAAGAGTGAGAACTTTTTTTTCGTTCGGCTAGATAGACTGAACTTTTACAATTTTTTGCTTTTTTTCAAGTCTGCGAATCTTTCGTAAATTTCATAAATTTTTATTTTCCAACTTTGAAAAACAGATAAAATAAACAATTAAATGAATCTCCATAAAATTCGACTTATAGCCGCACCATCAATTCAACTTAACCATCTCGACGATTCAATCCTTTTCCTCGCTCTTTGAATTCCCATAATTCATCACTCTCTCCACCGAAACTTACGCACACTTCACCGCTGCCACAACTACCACCACATAATTTCACGTGCGACAAATACATCTCAGCCGCTATACATGTATATATCTATTCGTATAACCTCAATACATCCTCAACTAATGAACCGACTCGCACCGCCTCATCTCGAAAAGAATCCCAAGAACTCTCTTACTCCCTCCTCTCCCACTCATTTCCTCTTCCGCACTCAACAAGTTAGCCATTCACCAGGCCAATCCAGGGTTATTCCATCGCATTAATATCAGCTTCCACTTCTCAGCGTACCACTGCCACGCTCAACCCCTAAAAACATTCTCTACCTCTGCCATTCCTCAAACAATACATTGCAAACCTCTTGCCCCACTCGTAAGGGGTAAAATCCCGTCAGGCTCGCGCGCACGGGGCGACAATTCGCGAAATGACGTCGTCGTCGTCGTCGTCGTCGTCGTGCGGCGCATTGAATCTCTCTCTCTCTCTCTCTACTCTACTCTGAGCATCCGCGCGCGCGTTCCGCGGGTGCCTGCGTCGGCAATCCTCTGCGAAGTCTTAGGATTCCACGAAATTTCACGACCTACCTTAGGCTCCAAACAGCAGCAGCAGCAGCAAGCGCGCCAGGAGAGAGAGAGAGAGAGAGAGGCTCGAGATAAACTCTCAGCATAGAGCGAGAGTCGTGCGTGCGTACGCGTGTGTATGTACGCAGTATCTATAGATATATATACGAGGGATGGAATTTTTACCGGAACTGTATAGAGGAGAGAGGCGAACTGATGAGGATGGGATTTATGGAGAGGAAGTTGCGAGCGAATTTTCGGCGTGCACATGAGGATCGCGTGTATTGAAAACTTACTTATTGTTATGTTGTTTTTTTATTTTCTTACGTTGGTTAGTTTCATCGTAATAATTATATATATATATGAAATGATATGGTGTATCATACATTTTCCGACGATTAGTCAGGTATTCTGTATACCACATTACACGCGGCGATCGTTTCTTATCGGTTGTGACGAGTTTTTCGGGAGGGATATATACGTGAGAGAATGCGACTTTTCAATTATGCGAGCAATATATTTGTCCTTGGCATTCTTTGGTACGGATCATCCGTAAACGTGTGTTGTTAGTCGCGATATGTACAGTCGTGCACGACTGCAAGAATCGTTCGATGCGAATTGTGTCTCATATTATACGCCATGTCCTGCCGCAAAATAATTTGAATTTTATTACATCTGAGATGAACTGTCACCGTTTACACTGTACTATTTTTTACGCATTTATTTTTATCACATACATACATATAATGTGAAAGTGTTTGAAACGTGTTGTTGTTGTTGTTGTTGTAATATAATTAAAGTTTGTGTGTTTATTTTGATGTTGCAGGCAGTGCGGTGGCTGCAGCCGACACCATTTCCTCACCGTGGACCCCCGCAAGTTCCGGGCCGCCGCCCGACGCCAACGGCACCGGCTCGGATACGAAGAACCTCGACGTTGGCGACATCAGCGATGTGAGTTCTCTCATATTTTGGTTGTCCCTTTTTTTCTCTCTCTCTTATGGTCTTTATCATACCTTTTATATATATAGACTGTTAGCTATGCCGAGAATTCCATGGAAATATTTTTATAAAGTTTGACCGACGACTTTGATGCGAGAACAGAGGCTGCTATATATATATGTTAAATTCTACGAAAAATTTCCCCTAAAGTGGTCGTAAAAACAACGAAAAATAAAATACGCTTCTGAAATAATTTTTTAGACGAGAAAAATTTGGAACTAAAGAAAATGGTCTCGTGACACTCTTTTATCGTCAAATCAATTTTTCTTATGGGAACTTAAGATGCGAAAAATCAAGGAAAAGCAGTCATTTATTTAACCATTATTAAGATGTTAAATATGCCTAGAAATTTTCCACAACAAAGAAATGAAAGTATTATATTTCAGAGGCGTGCTTTCAAATTTTTTGTCTTCTTTGGGTCTTTGATAATCCGTGGACTGTCGGGATTTTTTCATAGAAATAATTATTTTTCTTAAAAATTTTCACGTTATACACTTTTCCAGCAACCTATAAGTTAATGCTTTGCCATATGTACAAATATAAATTCTCCTTTTTATTTTAATATATTAAATTATATTATAATTGATATATTTCCGACGAGTATATTTCATTTTCATTCAACGTGCCATTATTTCTCCTTACAGGCGTTACAATATCTCGAAGCAAAAATTTAACGTTAAAATCCCAGAGAAAAATGAAAGAAAATAAAACGACAAATACACAATCATTCATCTTTCGTAATCTTTCCGACCATAACTCTCTTATTATTTTCTATAATATCACTTATATAATGTATACACAGGCACACACATACACATATACACATAACATCCGGCTCGATCACCTCCTATCCTCCTTCTACTCTATACTCCCGCATTATCTCTCTCTCTCTCTCTCTCTCTTTGAACCCACTCGCTCACGGCGCGGCGTGTCGTATCGATAACTAATACTCCGATACCGCTACACTGCCGCCGCCGTCGCCACGTATTAATAATTAATGAGCCTGCGTATACATATATCCATATATACACACACACACACACACAAATATCCATACCTCTATATACATGTATATATATAGTTACTATCACATTGTCACCTACATATATATGTGCATCTGCCAACAGGACGAAAAGGACCTATCGGCGGCGGACGCGGAAGGCGTATGGTCGCCGGATATCGAGCAGAGCTTCCAGGAGGCGCTCACCATATACCCGCCATGCGGCCGGCGTAAAATCATCCTTTCCGACGAGGGAAAGATGTACGGTAAGTGTCTCGCACATCATATCTCTTCTCTCACTCTCTGTCTCCCTTGTGCGCTGCAGCGCGGGCTTGTATATATTTTTCTTTTTACTCTTTGATTATATATGAACCCGATGACGAAGAAGAGAGAGAGAAAGAGAGAGGGAGAGAAGAGAAAAAAAAAGAAAAATGAAAAAAAAAGGAAAAAAAAAGTATTACCTTATCGATGAAATTGTTCGGATGCCGAGAGGACATGACGACACATGTGACACCGGACGTGTCGTTGATGTCTTGTTGCAGTACTATACTATAGTATACGCCCGAGAGGAGTATATATATTTAGTGAAAGTGAGAACAAGGTGTATCGGCGATCGAGGCTGTTTAGATCGAGCAGGAAAAGTGTGGGGTAGGTTAAATGTTGCGAAGTTGATACAGGTTTTAGGTATATGAAAAAAAATTATATACTATTTTTTTTTTTAATCTCACTAGTATAGTAATATATATATATATATATCAATTTAACGGTATAATGCTTCTATTAAATAATAGCATGAACCATTGCTCTCAGGCATTCGTATTTATAACCACACGTAAAATTGAAGTATTTTCATATTTTATAATCTATAAACGACTGTTCAGTTTTATCGTACGCGATATATTCCGCAGAATAGAATATATACCGATCAACGACATATTCGATGGTATACTGAAGATGTTACTATATATGAACGGTTAAAAAATGTTCTTTTAAAATCATTACGCAGATACGCGGTTCACCCTTAAATCCGCGCGTGTGACGTAAAGAAAAACTCGCAGAAAACAATCGAAAAGACAGTAGCTCTCTGGAAAACCTCTTAAACTGCCAGCTAAACACTCGACTTCTAACCCCTCGCTCGCTAGCGGCGTCAAATATATTCGTCTACTCTCTCTCCATCCGTTATACCACCATACCACCGTCGCCGGTGTCCGGTCTCTCTCTCTCTCTCTCTCGTCGCGCCGTTATTGCCCCGACCTGAGGTCAGTCTACGTGACCGCGCGCGCAACCGATATTGCCCGTGCCGAAGCGACGCACCAGGCGCGCGGGTAGGCGAGCGACGACGACGCCATAACCACGCGACGCTGGACTTTCTCTCTCTCTCTCTCTCTCTCTCTCTCTCTCGCTTCGGCGAAGCAATAACGCGTCGTTGTCCGTCTTGGATGATTTCATTGCTCTTGCCTCTATATCTCTCTCTCTCTCTCTTCTTGGGACGGAGAGGGTGAGAAAGCTCGTTCTTATTCAGTTGGACTTGACAAAAGAATTTTATCGACGCGTTCCGATACTCGTGAACTGGGTGGAAGGAAAGACATCGAAGTTTTCCGTATCCTCTCGCTATCTCTTTCTTGTTGAATACATTTTATACATTTTATGGTCCAGGGGTGGAATTCGAAGGTAAGGGATTCGTATATGCATATATGCATAATAAGGAAATACAAGAACGAGTCTCGGACTGTATAGTTTTGAGATATTTCGTAGAAAATTAGATTGTCAAAGTAGAAGACAAATTTCTGCGAAAATATTTTTTAAAGTATTTTTTCTTGAATATCATAACGTGCTTCATAAATTGCACACATCAAACTTAAACACATTTCTTTTAAATCTAAAACATTTCGGTTCTTTTATATACACACAATCTATTAAACTTATCATTTTATAATTTTCAAAAATTAAAATAATTATTTATCTATCGCTCTATTCCTTTTCTTTTTCGCAATCAATTTTGATAACCCCTGACTTGTCCTTCGTGGAAAATCCGTCGATTAATTAAAATCCTCGCGCGCACTTCAGCGGTTCTCTCGGGTATTTGATCTCGTTCTAGTAGTGGACGCGTCTGCACACCGAGAAGAAACAACCCACCCTGCTATATCGACCCCTTCGAAAAATAACAAGATCGAACCTCTTGCCTCCTTCCCTTGTAAAAAAAAAACTCGATGAAATCCAGTGGTTCGGACTTTAAAGAGAGAAGCAGAGAGGCAATAATGTCGATTGCAATTGTTTCCCCCCCCCTCCCCCACTTTCCAGACTTCGTTTTCACGTTCAAAACAAAGGATAACGAGGCGCGAAAATGGTTTAGCGTGCACATCGATTCAAAAGAGAGAAAGAAGGAAAAGAGAGAAGGAGAGAGAAAACTTATTTCATCGTCTCGTCTCTCGAGCCAATAAACGATCGGCGCGCGCTTCTGGATTAAATATCTCGAGGCAATTTACCTTTCCTCGCTCGTCCGCCGTCGACGACGACGACGTGTGTGTGTGAGAGAGAGAGAGAGAGAAAGGGAGGGAGAAGAAAGAAAAAGATCAGTTATCCCTTTTCATTTTCTGGATTTTCCCGAAGGGCTACCGGCACGGTCCTGATGGGTGTGACGCTGGAAGTGAAAGTGAAATCGGCAGTGAGTTTAGTGGATTAAATGGGTTTACGCAAATTTTCACAATGTGAGGTAATTGAAGGATTAATGAAGAAGTTATTAGTATTGGTAATAAGCGCAGAAATTATGAAATATATAATTACTTAAATTTATATAAACGCATAAAATTAACTGTCCGATTAAATTATCTCCGTTCTTATTCTCTTTGAGCAATACATGTGTAAAACTCTTTTCCATGCTTACACTCGCTGTCCATATAAAAGAGCTAAAAAATCACAATCGTTTTCTTATAAATTATATCAATAGTTCACGCAGAGATTACAAATGATGCAATCAAGTGGAAGACAGCAAGATAGCAGAAATAAGGAATCTCAATCAAAAATTACCAAGTGCTCATATAAAGTGTTTTCCCAATTCGATATTTCGTCTTTATGCAACACTCGTTGTTCTCTGTCTAGCAAATATCAGTGTATCCAACAGAGAGCCAAACGGGATGAATACTCATGCTTTTTAGCTTGTGTTACAGTACCGTTGCTTTTGTCGAAATCAAACAGTCGTACATTTTTTTGCCAAAACCAGATCCGACTTCTTCCGCCAATTGTTAAAAATTTTTAAAGAGCAGAAACAGTGCTATGGTGTTTGTCAAAGCTCGTTTGCAGCGGATTAAGAATGTCTATTTTAATAATCAAATGGCACTACAAAGGCATCGATTTCTCTTTAAGAGGAATTAACTATGCTTTTGCCATGTCAAATGATTAGTTAAAAATTATAACAAGGGGCGAATCGATTGTACTTATATCCCATTCTCCTCTCTAACTTGTCAAATACAATGAGTTTCTGATTTATAGCTGATGAACAACATATAATGATCTTGTAATATTATTCGTATCCATGATCTAAACGAACATAATAATCCATCTATTATCTCAAAATCCAATCAGCAAAACGCAGCCCCATTCCAAATCAAATATGCACCACTTTCTCCCATATATATCTCATCCAATCTAACCATCGGTTAGCTGTATATTCTCGCCGAAATCTAAAACATCCCTCTTCTCACATCCAATAAAACACCAGCGCATTCCCAAAGCAGCACCCCAGAGCAGTAGCAGTCGAGCGACGGCCGTTTAAACGGACGACACGTATCCCGCACCCTTTGTTTGTATCGCACTTGCGCGTCCGGCGCCTTCGAGCTTCGGCGTCGAGCTCTCGCGCGCGTGGGAGGGAAATTCAATATTTGCATGTCCGGCGTGGATAATGGGAGCGAGAGAGGTTGAAGGGGGGAGACAGCAATCTTCCGCCACGCTTGGCTTTTCTATATATCGTCGTTGTCGTCGTCTCTCCCCTTAAGGGAGAGGCAGGCGACGAAAGTAGAGAAGAGAAGGAGGAAGAGAAGCGACACAAAGGAAGGAAGGAGATAGAGGGTCTAAGACATAGGAGGGGTCGGTGACGGTGAAAATTGCCGTGGTGGACGACGACGCCAAGCCGGAGAAAGAGAGAGAGAGAGAGAGAAAGATATAGAGTGGAGAAGTTGAGGATTGTTTTCCGATTGTTGGGAAGTGAGAGCTGGAGGGGGTGGGTTTTTGTTGGAGGATTGTTATTGAGGTTTTTTTGAGGGGAAGGAGATGGATGGTTTATGTAGGATAAATTATAATTGTTTGTAAACATAGAGGGGGGGGGGGGTGTTTTAAAAAAAGTTGCAAACATTGTCATACAGACAGTATACGTAATTTCAAAGAAAAGAATCAGTTTACCGATTCTCGTTTACCTTGAATTATCATGTTTATTTATAATACAATTTATTACATAGGTATTACTTTTACTATTGATGTTATATACCATTCGAATCAGGATTGAAATTCTTTTTTGAATCCTTGATCATCAACCTGCAAGCATAATTCCTCACATACCAATCACTTCGTCCACCACTATTAGAATTCGCAAATCAAAAGTTAAGAAACTAAAAAGACTCCTTCAAACCTTATCTCCATCCCTTCCTTGACAAACGTGTCCACGACGAAAGAAAGCTCTTTCCTTCCCCCTTTCTCTTCTCTCTTGGACGCGCGGTATAGACAAGACAGAAAGAGACAGCTGCTCATCCGCCCCGCGTTTCTCCTCCAGCTTTTCCTCCTCTCCTTCACTCTACCTTACTGTCCAGTTATTGACCGACGACGAACGACTTACCGTCTCGCATGCGTCTCTCGGGAAAGGGAGTAGAGGAAACAAGGGACAAACGTCGTCGCGATATATATATATTGCGCGTCGACGTCGTCTTCGATCCTTCCGACGACACGCGCGCGCGTGCGCGTTCCTCTGTTAACGGTGGCTTTTCATGCTGTGGGCGCGAAACGATATTCGTGTATGTATGTACGTGTGTGTGTGTGTGTGAATGTGTGTGTGTATATTGTAGGTAAGGTGGAAGGGAAGGTTTTCCGGTCGACTGACGTGTATACGTATGTGCGAGTGAGTTTTGTAAAAGGAATCAGACTGCGAGAGAGTGGGATATATATATATATATATATATATATATATAACGTGTCCTTTGAGACTGAATGTGCCGCGTGCATGATTTCTGCGTGAATATGCAGATTATTGAAGCGTAGAATGTGTTTGCAACAGGGCTTTGTATATATATGTATGAATTTGTTGGTATGCGCCGGGTCTTTTCTTTTTGTATTGTTAATTCGTAAAATATACGCGCAGTTTGACGTTATCAATTCAACAATGCTTTGTAAAAATGAAAGCGAGTATTTCACCTACTCTCTCGATTTTTGATGTGATTTATTGCACCATTGTAAAATACAACAGGATTTTTAGTTGACAACATGAAAAATAAAATATATGACATTCCATAAGGTTGAAAAGTAAAAAAATAAATTCGCCAAATAAAACCAACAAAACCATACATTCTTCGGTTACCAAATCAATATTTTCACCATTCTCTTTCTCTCTTACTCGGACATTTTGCAATAAGCCATCATCTCTCATCTATACTCTCTTCCAACAATTCCTGTACCCCACGGTTATTCTACAACCAACAGCTTTCCACCCCTTTAAAAAAAATAAACATATCACACCATTGCTTTCACTTACATATGCAAATGAAATATATAAATTTAAAAATTTGATTTTCTTTAAAAATAATCTTATAAGATTATATATTTTTTCGCTTGTAATTTACCCTAAAATTTAACGGTATTGAATGATTTTTTTAGATTCGCAAATGATTGTATTCCATTCCAGGACTCATGCGGACACTTTTTTTACGATAAAAAGGTATCTCCATGAATTTTTTGGTAAAAAAAGTACTGATGAGATTTTTAATTTTCTAAATTTATCTGTCACCTACGTGACACATGTAAAAATCAATATACGTAAAGCTTTAAAAACTATTTTTATTCAAAAACTGAGGAGATTCAAAAGAAAAAAAATTATTTTTATGACTTCGTGAAAAAGCTTTTTTATAAATTCATCAAAATCGGCAAAACAAAGCAAAAAATCATCAAAATTAAATTTTGGGCTCTGATATATCCAAAAATGTGAAAAATTCAAGGGTATCCCAAATCAGTAGGAGGCCATTTTCCAAAAATTTCAAGAAATGCTTTCCATTTGTCAGAGCCTCGGCCATAGACATAGCGGTAACATCCTGATCCTCTCTACTATACTCTACTATAGATATGCTCAGTCACGCGGTGCTTGCAATTTCCCGCGGTCGCGCGCTACCGCTACGGTACGCGTTTTTGCACTCTCTCTCTCTCTCTCTCTCTCTCTCTCGCTTATACACATTGACCGGCCGCGCGCAAGCATGCACGGCGTCCGAAAAGCCGCAAGTTCGCCTGCCACTGTGTCGTAAAACGCTCGCGAGCGGCTCGTAAAACGAAAAGAGATTAAACCGCCTCCCTCCTCCCCCCCCCCCCCCCCCTTCTCCCAGCGGGCCAGCTTGGCGAGTGTATATTCGCGGATTTACGAGGACGATAAACGGGATTGCGCGCGAGCTACCGTAAACCTTGAACGATCTTTCGAGTAAGTCGCATAGTTACGCGCAAACGTGGGAGGGAGGAAGAGAGGGGCTGCAGGATGAAGTTTCGCCCGAGTTTCCGCGATTTTTGCGACATAAATTTTGTGTGCGGGGAGGGGCCCGGAGGGGGGAGGGGTTGGAAGGAGTAGGAAAGGGGTTAGTGGATGGAGGGAGAAGAGAGAGAGGATAAGAAGAAGAAGAAGAAGAAAAAGCTACTTGTTGCGAGGTAAGGGGGACTGGAAGGAAAATAGATTTTTATCGCCGCGGTAAAAGTTTCTATTATTTGCGTGCGGTTATTTTTCGCCTGGCTACGGGACGAGAGAAACACGCAGCCTGGGTTGGGGGAGCGCCGAGTTTTATATCGGCGCGGAGGTTGAGTAAAGGAGGGAGGAAGAGAGAGAGAGAGAGAGAGAGAGAGAGTTTGTCACGGACCATCCAAAGTTTATTTCACTGTTTATTCGCCGTTTTCTTTGACGTCATTGTTTAGTGCGCTTTTAAAAGCGCAGTTTCATCTTCGATGTATATAAGTGTATATACGTATATATACGTATCGTAAAGATGCGTTTAAGGGAAAGTGATTGTTCGCGCGTATATCGTTTGTTGATTCATTTACTTTATTAGCCGGTAAATTTAGCGAACTGGCCTGCATATATATAACCTTTACGGGTATTGATGTGAGATGGCATCGTTTTCATTATGTTGTTACATTGTGTACGCAGGAAAGGCCAAATATACTATAGAATCTGTTAAAATTTTGATAACTCATATATATATATATATATTGCATAAACTTTTATATACGACACAAGGGCACTTTATAATTAACCCTCGTTTTTACTCCTGACTTCATTTGCAATAACGCTGACCAGACATCCATTTACATACAACTGTTTAATTAATAAAGCAAATGGTTTATACTATTTTGGCCTTGCCTCGCGGAAAAACGGCATTTTTTTCGTGTCGCTTTTAAGGGAGTCGAAAAATGGCATAAATAATTCTAATGCCCTCTCGTAATGTGACAGTAAAATTTCATAGAAAAGGGAAATAAAATGTATTAAAATACACTCATTTCCCATCCACTCGACTTCGTTTAATATTTCGACGTTCAGGTTTTGTATTCGCATGTGATGTAAAAAAAAATAAGAGCGAGTTTATAAGTCCCTTTCTTTTGATTTTCCATTGGTTCGTATTAGGATTAACTTTTAGTATGTTACGAATTCTTTTATTATTACTGAGTTTTTCATCTTATGCAAATGATTATAAATGTCCCGTGTTTTCTTAGTTCTTTATTTTGCACATTATCCTAAAAGAAAATTTAATCAACAAACGTTCATTAAAAAGTAATTCAAATACAGCTTTTAAATTTGCATTATTCTCATTAATTCTCTTCATCTTTTAACAATACGTGAAGCAATCAAAACTTCGACATCATTGCTCCACCTCCTACCCCCTTGTAAAATCTTTATCCAACTATTTCCACTCACTTTTCCACCTCGTAATTCTGCATCCTACGCGCGCTAGCAGTCTCTTTTCCATTTGTTGCTCAATTGTATTAAAATTCGCTCCTTCTGTCTCCCTTTTTTCGAGCATGTTCATCCGAAGAAGAAGCCAAGCAGAAGAATAAGCAAAATTAAGCATTATAAAGCGACCCCGCAAAAAGTCCCTCATAACACACATACACATTCGCGCAACAAAAACAAAAAAAAAACCAACAAGAAATGCCATAGCGAGGAAGAAACGCGCACTCTCGCGCCTTGTCTCTTACTGCGAACATCGCGCGCGTGCGCACGTTCTGTGAATTAATATTCATTACGTCGTAAGAGCGCTCGCGTAAATATGAAACAACGGCGTTGCGCTCGCCTCGCTTCGCGCGCTAATTAAAATACCTGCCGTCGGCTAAAGGTTCTCTCTCTCTCTCTCTCTTTTTCTCTCTGAGCGAGCGAGCAAGCGCGTCTCGAAAGTTCGCGGCGAAGAAGCGCGCCCAACCCCGGAATTATTTTCATTAGGTTTTTCCTTTTTGTAGCAGCAGCAGCAGCAGCTGGAAAATTCATTACTCCGCGCGCTAAAGACGAATATATAAATATAGAGACGGTCGATATGGCTTTGTGGCATTTTCCGCGCGCCCCTCAGGTTTACAAGGAATAGAGAAGAGGTAGGAGCTGCGGAATTACCAGAGGGGAATTCGAGGCTTTAGTTGAAATAATGTGAAAAATCAGGATGATATATAATAAGGCGCAGTGGTGATGAAGACGAAGGGAAGAGCATGTTGTTTTTATTTATATGTGCAAATCTCACAAACGCTGGGGAAAACTTCCAAAAATGAATCCAAAAGTTTTTTCGACGACACCTTTCAAATTAGGTTTTTCTTGTTGGTTAGGGTCTCTAGAAGAGATATCCGTGATTGCACAAAGTCCATCGAAGGGTATCATTTTTCTGGGACCAATAATCAATTGTTTAAAAATGATTAAAAATAGCTCTAGTTTAGTTCTAAATCATTCCACCAAAAACAACTTAATAAAATATTTGGAAAAAGAAAATAAAATTAAAGAGCGAGAGCTTTCCAAATCTTTTTTCTGAATTAGAAAATGTTGATTCGTTAAAAAGTTACGTGTGTTGTTCTCTGTTCAACAACAAATATCTTTTCTAGATACCTTAATCAACAAGAACAACCTAATTTGGAAGGTGTCGTCGAAAAAAAATTTTTGGGGCCATTTTTCGAAGTTTTTCGCAGCGTTTGGGAAATTTGCACATATATAACGCTTAATTTGACTGCAATATATATATATATATATACACACACACACACATTTGCGCGTTCTTCGAGAAATTGCGCGTCGGCGTGAAAATATTCGTTATTCCACGCGAGGAATGGTATTTTGATCCAGTCAAGCGACCTCGGATTTTCTTTTTCATGGCTTTGGGCTGAGATTAAATTTCGTTTACTTGTGTTCTTGAAATTGTTTGGTTAGTAGAACAAACAGCAAGAATTTTTTAAAAAATAAGAAAATAAAGGTTTTTTTAAAATAACTTTTGTTGTTTATGTCGAAAATTTTAAAAAGATATTTTAAGATTCTCAATTTATTAATAAAAATCGCAGATTGAAATACTTGCACAAAAAACATGAGAAATTGAAATTTTTCTATTAACTTCAAAATTATAGTCCTCGGTATATGAAATTTATTTTTTATTCTACTCCTCCCCCGCCCCCCTCCTCAACGTTCTTTTTCATATCACCGAAAGGCGTGATGTTTTATTAAACTTTCTTAAAGTACGGCAAGCGCTACTCATAGACACTTTTCTCGAGCAAAGTATTTTTCATACTCTTCCTCCCTCTCATACCGTTCCCCTATGAAAGAATGTAGGTTACATGCAAACACGTATTCAGAAAGCGAACGCCAATGAAGGACACCCAGAGGGAGAAGGAGAAAGAGAGAGAGAGAGAGAGAAAGAGAGAGTGAGAAAGAGAGCACGTGAGAAAAAGAGAAGACAAAAAAACTACGTACTGGGAAATAAAGCTCAACGAAAGTGATATAAGGCGGTAGAGGCGGCAGCGCGTAAACGCGGGAAGCGACGAAGTTTATAAAAATTGCAGCGGGCGACAAAGCAGTACTCGCTCGTGCGTAGTAAAGGACGAAATGTATAAAAAATTACTCGTTGGCGCAGGGGACGCAGCAATAAAGATAAAACGAGGAAAATCCGGTAGAATGTGCTTTTCATCATGTGAAAGTTTCATAGAGGAGAGGGGAACGCGCGCGCGCACGCGTGGACTAAATGAGAATGGAAGAAAAAGAAGGAACGAGGACATACAGAATGTAGGAGAGTGAGGATGAGAGAGAGAGAGAGAGAGAGAATTAAAAAGTTTACTTTCCGAGTTACTACTACTTTTTATCGAAAAGCGCGGCGTTTGTTTATTTAGTCGCCACCGTCGTCGCTAGCGCTGTTGCTGCTGCTGCTGTTAAAGCTTTAATGAGTCGCAAATTCGAGTGTAGGTTTGGAAAAGTAATCAAACGGAAAGTGTGTACTTCCAAGACGAGAGATAATGTAGGTATATTGAAGTGAATTTTCCGAGTAGACGTATATATATATATATATATATATGTGTGTGTAAGCAACATGTTTGCTTTCTATAATTAAAAAAATTGTTCAGAACTTTTACAAATTTAATTACGTAAATTAATAGAGGTAAAAGGGAACACATAAGTAACAGAATGAAAAAGTATTTCTTGATTTAATTAAGCTTTAGAATGTTCACAGCCGTCGTAGAACCGCATAACTGCTAGCTACATTTATAATGTAAACCAAGGAACAGGGAAAGAGAGTGAGAGAGAATAGCTTTTGTTATGCGAAATAATTATATTGTCACTGAGGTTTTCAGCCATCAGCTAAGTAAAAGAACAACCATTTGGATTGCAATGCAATCCTCATTGTCATCGCGACGTTAGCTCCGTTGTAAAGCGTGAGGGTTATACAAATTAGCTGCGGCTTCATATGTTTTTTACATGTTGCACTTGTTTCGTTAATATAAATATGAAATTAACGCAATTCAAGAATGAAAAATCACAATATTACTAATTTTTTAGTTTGTTTATTATACATTCAAAAAATAATTACCGGTAAATTATCATAAATTTCAGAGAATGGTGCACTGAAACTTTGTAGTACACCACTGTGAACAGTTTGTAACAATTAAAATATTTCATAAATAACAACTTTAAATAATAACAGCAAGGTTTAAATTCACGCCGAATGATTCTGATCTTTTTTGGTTCATATAAATGCCCATATTTAGAATTAAAATAACGTCAGTTCATTTTCCGAGTAAACAGTCACAATATATAATAGAAGGGATAAAAGGGCGTCAAATAAGGGTATAATTCAAAAAATGACATTTCGAAAAAAGTTAATTTTTTATAGTAAACAAATTTTATTTAAAGAAAAATTATCTTTTACATATTATATATTGATTGTACATAATTCATAGGCTCTTTTTATATTTTTTTTCTTATGTTTTACATCATCATCAATTTTTTTCGTCCCAAATTTTATTATTTTTGTTTTTGTACTGTAGTTTTTCAATGGTTGGCTTTTTCCCTTACTTTTTAAGAAAATTATTGAGTAAAACTAAATTATATATTTTCTTGTTAGTATAATTCGAATTATACCGTTATTCAACGCATCCCCGCAATAATTATGAAAAAATCACTAGAGCTTTTAACCTGCAAATACACTTTATTGCTGATTTCGTTCATGCCAAGAATATTTTCCAATAAGTAAACAACCATTATCAACACAAAATATCCTCAAATCTCACTCTCAAACCTTTTCATCTTCCCTGGATGAAAATCTCCTCACACACATACACTCACAGACACACACACGGACACAAGTCCAAAACTCAGTCGAAACCTCTCCATCCTCCCAACCCTATAGTGGATCCTCACCCACAATATGCCCATCCGTCGCGCCATAATCAATTTCACGAACAAGCAGCTCCCTCTCCGACCGGAAACGCTGGAAACGCTCACAAACACACACACATACACACTCGTAGCCGCTGCATCTATCCTATATCTCTGAAAGGACCTGACGCTCTGTCTATTGAATAGCAGCAGCAGCCGCTCGCCGTAAACACACATACACACGTGCACGCCTCGGGTTGCCCCGGAGATATCCCCCGGCGATGTTAGTAGTAGTGGTGGTGTTGGTGGTGGTGGTGGTGGTGGTTCTGCGCGGACAGAACGAGGACGATGTAATAATCTGCGTCCGCATTGTCCGTCTTCCCGGCTTGGCGCGGCAGCAGCGTAGTGCCGACTCCTTTGACATCTCGCCGGGTTTAATTAAACTCCGCGCGTAATGGTCCGCCCAAGATGGCAGACGACGACGGCGACGACGGCGACGAGGATGACTGGTTGCTATATATGTATATTGTCGTAGTAGGAGTCGACGTCCGGCTTCCCTTTTTCCGTTTCTGAGAGAGAAAGAGAGAGAGGAGGGGATGGTGAGCTGTGTATGGGTATATGTATATGAGCCATTCTACAGAAAATCGGATATTTCTTAGCTCAAAAATGGAAACATGTGATTTTAGGTTTATTTTTTTATTTTTTAGAGCATTACGAATGAAAAGGAAAAGTGTTCCAAGTCGGAACCATGTGCCAATAATAAGTTACGGGTCAATTATTGATAATGAAAAAATGATTAAAAATAGCTCTAGTTTGATCCAAATAGCAAATTCACGAAATACTGGAATCATGTACGAATTCGATGGTTTTTTTTTGTTATTAATGGAATTATTTTGGATCAAACTAGAGCTATTTTTAGTCATTTTTTCATTATCAGTAATTAGCCCGTAACTAATTGTTGGCACATGGTTTCGACTTAGCATCCTTTTCCATTTTATTTGTAATGTTCTAAAGAATAAAAAAAATCTAGTTTCGTAAGCGTGCTCTCAAAAATCACATGTTTCCATTATTGGGCTAAGAAGTGTCCGATTTTCTGTAGAATGGTTCATATATATATAGGACGAAGAATGAAGAGAGGGATTTTTTTCGTAGGGCTTGACGCTGTCGCGTTTCATTCGTGTGAAATTGACAGTTTGAAAGGAAAATTTTGCAGGTAGGAGGGAAAGGGTGTAAAAGAGCGTTTTGAAATAGTACTTGCTTATATGAGTGTCTGGACGTATGAAATCGTTGGGTTAGAATACAAGTGAGAATTTAGTATGGCTGGGGTTGACTCTTGTAATAAGTGTTGGCTATATATTTAACTATTGAATATACGGCGGATTCGAGTTATTATGATCGTGTATTCGTTTGCCATTGAAATTATCGATTTGTATATTTTATCGCATCCTATCGTAAAACAATAAAATCTTGTCACAAATGTATATTATCCAATATCAATAACAATATTATTTCACGAACGAGAATTCAACAGTCCGAGCCAGCTTATACATTCTTTCTAAGAACAATATAGGGTAACGATTCGTATTTGTGTACCTGTTCACATTTGTGTATCCTTTTAAAACACATCCTAAAAATAAATGGATAAAAAAAATAACACTAAAATATATGGGCAGTTCTGAGGTAAATCGAGAGGTCAAAATTGTTTTTTCTTTTAAAATCACCTAACTCGCTTCGTAACCATCCCATATGTTATCCTGAATTTTTTCAGATTTTTTTCACTTCTAGTTTTTTAGTGGCAGAGGG
>JAWWEQ010000031.1:3218913-3254119 GCA_035583055.1 Torymus tubicola
ATAATAAATAGCTAGTGAAAATAGCTAATTTCTAGGTATAGATGAAACGATTTTTTCGGTCATATTCTCTATTTAATAGAAATAACATAATCTGAAAATACTTCTACTAAATTTTCTATCTCATTAGATCATATACTTAAAAACAAACATTAAAAAATGGTAGCCAAATAAAATATAAATACACATTACTGGTATTTAATTCGTTTATAGTACTGCTCCAGGCGATACAAACGAAAACAATGATTTTTCCGTTTCATTCCGTCTCTCTCACTCCTCGTCATAATAGTAAGCCTCTTATTAACCATTTCCTAAGTAAAAAAACTCGCCAACTTTAATATCTTTTAAATACTCATAAATAAGCTAATGTAAATTTGTGAAAAAACTGAATCTATTATTCCGCCTATTAAATGAAGAATATGACCAAAAAAATCGTTTCATTGATAGATAGAAATGGCCAAGAAAAGTGTCTAGTTTTTAGCAATTATTGGAGAAACTAGCTATTTATTAAGTAAATAATAGAATCGATTTCTACCAGGGTTTGGTCAATCACATATCGATTAGTACAATTCAGGAAGAGAAACGATCTTTAAAAATAAAACTTTCTATATACACACTTGACACGCCACTTGAAAACCAAAACGAACACTTCAAGTGTCGATAATATTCACTAAAGCCAAGTCTTGGAAATTTCACCCGCCACGTATGTTTCTTTCTTAGTAATGAAAGAAGATGAATTCATTTCTGTTCGAATTTTCTTGATGATTGAGTAGATCAAGTCTAAGAAAAGGGAAGAAAAAGTATGCACGCGCGCAAAATAATCCTATACGCAACATTTCTTCAAACTCTCCCGAGAGGAATTTACGTCGTGATGATGGTCAAGTAGCGTTATTTTTAGAGAACCCATTGCGTGTCGTATAATAAAGTGTTGCCACGTGCATGACAAATTACTAGCGTAAAAAAAGAATCTGTTAAAAAGAAAAGCTTCGTTCGATTCGGCGTGAAAATAACAATTTTCTGCGCGAGCTGTTTCGTTTACAACGAAAAAGCTAGAGAATAAATCCTGAATATTTATATGTAATTGTACACTCTTTATTTACGGATATATACATGTATTGCAATGACATTTATTTATTTATTTTTTGTTCTTTAGGCCGCAACGAGCTCATCGCCCGATATATCAAGCTGAGAACAGGCAAGACGAGAACACGAAAACAGGTCTCCTCGCACATACAGGTCCTTGCGAGAAGAAAGCTCCGGGAGATCCAGGCCAAGCTTAAAGTGGTAAGTTCAGCGAAGAGCTTACGCGTGTTCGATAAGTCACTGCACTCGGTACACCTATATATAAATATACACATACCTTTCTTTCTATTATTATTTATTTATTTAATTTTTTTGTTACCTTTTTTTGCTGCATATGACGATTTTATTTGCACTTGATTATGTTCACCGACCATTATCCACCTTGATGTTTCATGTATACATTATCTTTCCTTTAGCCCGTTGTTTTCTTTTCCTTTTATTTGCACTATATATTGTATCCTATAGCCCTGTGTTTATACATATTTATATAGTGGAAATAGTTAGAGAGTTCAGTGAAGCAACAGAAAATATTAAAGTGTAGGGATTAATTTGAAAAGAGCAGTAATGATGGATAAATATGATTCGGTATTGTATATCTCGGTCGGAGCTTTACGTAGGACTGTAACAGGAGAAACTACACGTAAACACAATCTGTTTAAAACCCAAAATTGTCACGAGTTACGTTAAATATCTCAAAAGACATGCTAGAAATAGAATAAAATAGTCATTTATTCTAAATAATTCCATTTATAAGCAATATAATAATAAATAAATCTTTTATATATATAATACAAAAGAAGAGAATAACGTGTAAAAAAAATACGGAATAGTCAACAAAACATTCCAAGTCTACTAAAAATAGAAGAATTTTCGCGTAACATCAGTCTGTCTTACTGATGAGTATTAGTGATATCACAAGAAAGACTAGAAGATTTTGTTGACCATATAGAGCAGTTAAATACAGAAGTGCGAGAAATACAATACGAAATACACAATAATGACTGATTCTGTCAAAAGAAGCTTGAATTAAATCCCTGACATAGTCGGATTGTATAAAACAATAGCAGATACAATAGCAGAAAAAGACTTTCAAAATACGCATTATTGGTAAAATCAACCAACACCGCGACGAGGACAAAAACACTACAACGGCTTATACACCACCGCGCACGACAAATTTGCATCCCGCAAATCCGCGCTTTCGTTAATGAGCGCGTGTACATACACGTTAAAACTGCTCTCTGTGGGCGTAAATCAGGCGTAAAAATGAACTGGTCGCGTATACTGGGGCGCGCTTCGTTTAATCAACATCTGAATTATTATCGGAGGGGAGGGATGGCATGCGCGCGATTCGCGAACAATCGCCGCCCGGTCAATAAATCAAACGATGCAGGTTCGAATACACGGGGATATAAAGGGTTGAAGGGGAAAGTGCGCGCACGCGCGTGCGAATGGATAATGAGAGAAATATGAAAATGGGTTGAGAACTTTTTTTTTTGGTCATTGATGGCGCAGGGAGGAGGATTAACAAACTATGTTATCTTAATATCCAACCTACCCAGAAAAATCTATACCAATCCGGCAAACTGTCTCACCCCACACTTCTAACCCTCTCCCTCTATCACTTCTATAACGCATTCGCGACCCTCTACAGGAAAGAGAGCGAGGCGCGGGGGGGAGGCGTTACTATACACGACTATACTACTGACCACCGAGCATACCGAGCGGCAGCATTATTCACGTGGCGCGTAATTTTCTGGCTTCCGTGGCGCGCGTGCCTTTTCACCGCGGAAGCAAGCACGAGAACGATGACGACGACGACAACATCGTTGTTGGGTTGGTTGGTGGTTTAGGGAAGGGGGGAAGCAGAGAGAAAGAGAGATTGTTAAATTTGTAAGGGAGTATATTATTTATATAGAACTCGTATAGGTGTAGGTGAAATAATTATTAGGAAATGCGTGCAATGCAAATGCCATACTTTATAAAAAATAGTATACGGGCAATGGGAAGAAAATTGTCCAGTCCACTCTCTAAAGTTCTCTATTTTTATTAGTGGATATTTCCATGTATTTTTATATTAAGAATGATTATATCTTCACTATTTCATCACTCAATATTCACTAAGGTTCCGGTGCAACAATTTTAACTAATCTTTAGTGGATTTTTCACTAATTCAACTTTAGAGAGTACCTATAAATAAGTTTTGTAAGCGTGTTTCCGACGTATTTTTTCCTCAGCTTTCCAATGATGTAGACAGTTTTTCTGTAATTTTCTGTAAATGAATATTTCATTTCTACCTAGTGCACAATATGAACAACTAAATATGGGGAATGCTATTGCACGTAGCTAAAAGACTTTGTGAATGAATTCAAGAATCTAAATGCTACATCCTCCAAACGACTAAGTATTGGAAATGCTGATTGCACGTAGAAAAGGTTTTATCAACGATTTCAAGGATTTAGTTTATATTAAATTCTCATTAAAGAAAGTTTTTCCTGGTTTAGAAAATATCATATTCTATCTAAAAAAATGCTCAGCTTCTGATCGAAATGGTAAAAAAAAAAAAAAATATTAAAAATACAATTTTTGAGATACAAGATGTTTTGTAGTTTTTGACGGTGAAAATAAAAGATTTTGGATAAACTGCCTACATCATTCCGAAGCGCGGCACGCACACGGTTTTTTCTTCTTCCTACACGGAGAGCTCAATTTAGCTGTGATGGTACGGAAGCTCGCGCTATAGAAGCATACATTTTTGTTTCAATTGAGTAGCATGAAGTCCATGTAAATGTAGCACAAATTCAGACTTTAAGAATATAGTTAGTATTAGTACTACGGTGGCATAACACGAAAACTGCGAAAGTATAAAATTCATGCTAATAGTGCAGGAGATACTTCCATGCTCCAAAAGCAGTGAATCCATACCACGAGAGCGTGGAATTCGTGCAACGGTTTTAGTCGATCCGTCCGTGGATTTAAGATTACAAGAATCTCATACCACCGTGGTATGAAACTTTTGCTATTGACGTGTGACAGCTTCTAAGCTACACTAGTACGATGGCAATACTCTCCGCGCACATATTTTTTGCTCATGTAGCAGCGAGGAGCATCATACTGCGCGTCCTAAAATTCATACGTTATTAGTATCAACAAACAATGCTGTATTAGCGTGCAGTAACTTTACGCTGCCGTAACTAAAATGAGCGCTCCGTGTAGATGCCTAATATACTGTATAATGTTTGTTATGTATAATGAGAATCGTCTTTGTTTTTCCATAGGGTTAGACTCTGAAATATTGTGATATGAAACTCACTCAAGCTTTATTAGATACAGGCGTTCCCCAAAAGGGTCTGTCACGCACTTTACTCACGCACATAAGCACGCAGAGCCGAATAATTAATAGAAAATTTTCATAATTCATCGTTCCTTCACAAGCCAGCTTAATCCTTTCAGGGGAGTGGTTAGAAATCAGTTATAATGGATGTAATGCGTGGTAGAATACATGTAAATGAAGAGATAATTTAATACTGAATACCAAACTTTTGCGTTTACGAAATTTGATTTATAAATACAGTTTTTTTATAAATAATAAACTACTAAATAATCGATATTATAAGCACAATGTATGAAACCAAAAATAAATTACAAGTTTGGTTATTTCAACGCGCAAATATTTCGAGTGTATTTATCCTATAGATTATTATAAATGATTGAAATTCTATATAAATAAAGGCAACGCACGGATATTACACATATTAAACGCATGAAAACAACGCACTGTTATATGTATCGGTCGAGTAAAAATAATTTTTCGGTAATAAATACATATGGAATTTCGACCTGACCAGCCTAATTATGAAATGCACGCGCCACCGCAAATTCCGCTCAAATGGTAATTTTAAAAACAATGCTTTTTACTGTAAATTCAGTTTCGCATATTATGCGCCGCCGTACAAGTTTTCGAATTATTTTACACGAACGTAATGAAAATATTTATGGTGCCTCGATTGAGAGCATTAAATTAATTAATAACTCGGCCCTCGTACGCGTTCTCTCTCTCTCGCTCTCTCAGTGTTCTATATACGCATAATGAACATTTCGAATACCGTGCATTTCGCATTATATTATATACAACGTAAATTTTTGATGATATTTTTAAAGGTCTCCAAATATTTGAAATTCCCGTAGCTATAACGATGCGCGCACGGGTCTCAATTAAGTGAATTAATTTCGAGTTGATGCAGATTTTCATTTGGACGCGCGCTCGCACTCCAAGCCAGGGAATTCGCTCGACGTTAATAAAAGTCAAGCATTTTTCAATTAAAACTCAAACCTATTTTCCGGGAACGTGAGAGTGAGTCGAACAAAAGTTCGCGCGCATGAACGAGAGATTATTAAGAATAATAAAATGAAAATTTCACGCTTACCGAGTCCATAGTGAGATTTTAATTCCTCCTCTTATTTTGTGTGTAAATTACGATTATTCAAGTCCAAACGAGCTAACGGTGTTGTATTATTAATTTTCAATTGGATCAGTCAAGTGTTCAATTGAAGTGTTTCAAATTTTGTTATGTAATATCAAATCAGCGTCAAGAGTGTAAAAATTATTAATTTATGACAAAGCTAACGTATCATTTAAATTCACGTGAATTGACATTTCGATTAATCATTGTTAACCTACTGCAGTTGGCATGAAGGTCCGAGTCTTAATTATATACGGAATAAATCTGATGCTCATTTTAACGTTTGAATCGCACTAAAATACAAGCGGAAGAGCATGACGTTGTTGATCCGAACTCGGTCGAAACACTAAACTTTAATTAAACGAGATTGTTATTTTCGATATAACATCGAATTCCCTTGTAGTATAGTTAAAAAATAAAATGAAAGAAAAAAACAATCGAGTGTTTTTCAATTAACTTGAAACCATATATATACAGCATCGGAAATTTCATCATTTGGTAAAATAAAAGCGTTAAAAAAACCTCTCCCCCCTTTTACATTAAACAAAGCAAGCGCAACCTTTTCATTATATACAAAATACTCGAAAGTTAACAATTTTGTAACGTTGCACTCGCGTACACGCCTGCGTGGGGAGGGATCGAAAATTTACGAGCAAACGACAACAACATCACATATATATATATATATACACGCGTCATCGGGAAAATATCGACACCAACTTCACTCGCTCTTGAAACGCGCGCGCGCGCGCGCTGCTATGTTGCGTTGCTGTCAACACACTGCTGCACACTTTGTATGTTGCATTGCGCGAATTTACGAGAGTACCGGTAAATTGAGATTAAAAAGGCCCCCTCTTGCTTGTACTATACACAGCCGTGCGCCTTTGTAAAATCGAGAGAGCTTCGACACGTACGCGTGTAATTAACGTTTCGTCGCGCGTGTTAAATAATGAAATTGGATTATCTGCGAGTGAGCGTACATATATGCGAGCTTTCGATTGATTAGGAAATTTCACGCTGTGGATATACTTTTTGCCGTTGCGCTCTTTATCATTCGACTGAGTATGTGTACTCTATTGTTTCGATAAACTTCATGGAACCGAAACTAAAGTATACTTGGCCGTGCTTTTCCCCTGTTTTATTGATTAATTAAATGCACTTTTTTCCTTCAATTTATTTGTTATTCGAGTGTTCGCGTATAATATGTATTTTATCCATCGTATCGGAGGCGTGACTGCAGCGTAATGTTTATAAAAAATATCATTGGAAAGGTACAACGGTTGGAAATAAACATTCGAGGGATGGAAAATTCGATCCTATCGATTCATTAGTCGTTTTTTCGAAACGTTATTTTTTCCCTGCCGTTTTATATCACACCTATACTATTTCCTTTACTTTATTATCGAATATTGCCATGCATTCGCTTACATTTCACAATGTATCAGGTTCATTTGTTTGCAAGCCATTTGATGTATTGTTTTTTTAAACGTCAATAAACACAGCATTATTTGTCTCTACAAAGTAAAATAATATGGTACTTGTTAATTGTACTTTATTTATTTGAAAATAACAAACGAATTATTTTATTAAAAAAAAAAACAAATTCATCAAATAAAATATAATACGTACACATAAACGAGGAAAACATACCTGTCGTCCTTTTTACAAATGAAAATCACGGAAATGATTAATCCCTCGAACGCGCATTTTTTATAGAAAACTCTCGTTAATTTCACATCTTTTCACTTGCCTGGTACTTTTAATCCTTCTGCGGAAATCCTCAGCGAGTCGCGCTCATAGTCGCAGAGGTAGCGCGTAATTCTTTCATTCATATACTTTGCACTTGTATAATCTTAGATCATCCGTTCGTCTGATTCTCTCATTCACGCTATACACCTTTTTTCACCTCTTAATTTTCAAGTGTATTATATATCCTTGCACATTACGCTTTTACACATCGAAGACTTATATGCTGCAGTATATATTTTGATGAATGGCGCGCGGGGCTTGCGTTTAGTCGAGGCTTTTAATTTGAATAGTATATAATAATAACGCGATACCACGTCAAATGATCTCAGTTGCCACTTTTAGTATTATATATTTTCCTTCTTAATTGCAATCGTTCAAAACATGATGCAGCCCTTCGCATGCCTTATAATACCGCGAAGAAGCAATTACTAATGTGAATTGATAACATTCACTAATGTGAATGTTATCAGATGAGATAGAAAAGAAAAAGAAAAAGAATAAAAAAATTATGGATTATACCGTGACGTGGCGTTATTATTTTTTTTTTTTTTTGACCCCCTACAATTTTCCGCCCGTAGGACCACGTGGCGAAGGAGAAGGCGCTCCAGACAATGTCGAGCATGTCGAGCGCCCAGATAGTGTCGGCCGGCAGCGCGATACACAACAAGATGCCCCCCGCTCTGGTAGGGCCCCTAGCCCTTCACGCTTCCACCCCCGTCTCCTATCCCGGAGCGGTAAGTCCCCCAATGATCATCGAACGATATACACGCATATAATATACACGCACACACACACACACGCAGACAACACGCGAAACATACCGCGATTATCATGGTTTTTTTCTTTTCTGTTTTGTTTCGTCACTTGTGGCTGTTATACACGTTTTTGTTTCTTATTTTATACCTCGATTACGAATCGGAAGCGATACTCGCTTCTTTCTCTATGTTTTTTTGTTTACTTGCTCCCTGCTACTGCTCGCGCTAATGTGCTGTTTTATATCGCGTTGCGGCGACGGGTGATATATTTCTTTTTCCTTTCGTTGCGTAACGTCGGGTTTATTAGAAATTCAGAGAAATTGGTTATTAATTCGTGTTAAGTATAAGAATTCCATTCCATAAAAAAAATTCAAAATTCATAGGAAAAACCATTAAAACTGACAGGAAGTCGCATATTTTTATTAGGAAAAATTTTGTTTGACGCTAAAAAATGCCTGTAAATATATAGTATTTTTCGCCATAGTGTAGGCATAAAATGAGAAGCACTATACTTTAAGCCCGCAAAACGCAATCATTATAAGCTAATTTACGCTTACTTTGACGAGAATTCATTAAAATTTTCTCTAAGATCGCCTGTTATAGTTAATCATGGAAAAAAAATACATTACTGTTCTAATGCGCTCGTGATTTTTTCATCACCCTATCGAAAGCGAAGAAAGCATCTTGCTTTTTAATTATACGACAAAAAGTTATACATACATCGGGAGGCTGAATACATATGAATAGGTATATATACACACACACGTACACGAACACACGCACTGTTCTGTTTCGTAATTTGCTGGTACTGATCCCGTTAATAACCGCTTAGCCGCGAGCCAATTAACCAATGGTGGTTTTGTTTTCCTCAACTACCCGCGTTTTCCGCTTTCTCTCTCTCTCTCTCTCTCTCTTTCTCTCTTCGCTACTCCTCTGCCTTTTACCCTGCAGATACGAACTTCCTATACAAGTTTTCGGATTATATCTTCCCTCTCATACGTTATTCTCTCTCACTTGTACCCTCTGTGTACATGCTTGATTCTCCACTTATGTATATATTACGCGTGTACTTTTTTTTCCTAACCGTACGTTCGCTAAAGCTTCTTTTTTACTTTATTTTCTGGTATGGTATAATATAACCAATTAACAGACTTTCTTTTTTTCTTCTCCTTCTTCTGTTTTGTTTTCTCTTGTTATTGTTATTGTTGTTGCTCTATGTATCACATTTTTTCCTCGATTTATTAATAACTCATATAATACACCTGGGCATATAATTATGTCCGTCCTACACGTTATAATAACGAAATAAAAAAATACGATAAAATTTATCCCTTTGTTCAAACTCCAGTGAGCGAGAGGAGGAAGCGAACAACGGAGTATATAGTAACTTACTTTTTTTGTATAATAATTCGCGTTGCACTCGCACGTTCTTAGATTCAATTAGCATACAATAGTTTCTCGTTCAGCGGAAATAAGATTCTCTCGATTCTTCGTTACCTATATATATATATGTATATGCGCGCTGCTTGCGCACGGATGCACGCGTAAAATCAGAACCACGCTCACAATGTTAATCGTGTGGCATTCATCTGGTAATTGGGTTGACGACCTAATAAAGCACGCCGATCAACGATGTTACTCGGTTGTTTTATTTTATATTCTTTGAGAATTTGTAAATGTGGGAGAAACGACGTGGCTACATTAATAAATTGCTTAGCTTGACGTAATTATTATTCGACATATATCGAAGATTATTCGAATCAAAATATTTTCTTCCATCATTAATACCGTCGACGATATAGAAGTTCGCCTCCTTCCTCCTTTCTACGTCGATCTTTCGCTTTCCTTTTCTCTCTCTCTCTTTTTCTCTCGTTCCTCCGCGTTTATCTCAGTTTACACGAAAGGAAGGAAACCGAGAAAACAATGGGAGGAGCGGAAGATACAGAGAAAGAGAACCATAAGGGTAGCATTTAGGTATATACTACTAATAACTTCCCTTCCCGGCCATCGGAATTTCGTTTTTCGCGCACGAATATATACCATCCCGATGACCAACGCGTGCAGACCCTGCGGGGGTACCCTTGTTGTGTATTGTTGGACAATATCACACCAATTGTTGTTTCGTAGCACGCGCGTATGCTGCTGCTGCTGCTGCTGATATGCTGCTGCTATATTACTCGACTATGCAGTTACTGATTATTGCGATAACATAGGCATAATAATTGTTTGTGTGATTTTGATTGACTTTTCGCGCTGAAAAAAAGCTTTTCTTTATTTGTTTTTGTTTGAACCGCTTACGAATACATATATTCCGAGAGTTTCATTGTCATGAACATTTTTTGTTCATAAAGTTTGATTTTTTTTTACTCTTGAAAACAAAACTTTATTAAAAAATATTTTGTAAAGGTAATAATCACATACTTTCGAATTGTTCTAAAAACTGTAGGTTGTGAGCTATAGAATTCACTATATACCGGTTATAAATGCCATATCTATATTTATTCCTATTAAACGACAAATATAAATATATATATATAATACGCGTATGAACAACCACAGTGAGCAGCATATGCGTCTGCCGAAACGCACACGTATACACGCTGAAAGATTTAAATGTGGCTTACGAAAACTATATATCTTCTCCTCTCTATTCGCGTCTCTTGTCTCGCTATAAGTGTCATTACTCTCGTGCTTCTGCCACATTTTGTACTTACTGTAAGCGCGTTTTTTTTTTGTTTGTCATACTTATATCTTTATATGTGTTGCTCCGTGATTCAGTAATCCTTTAAAATACGCAGCGGCGATTTCTGAATCACGATGAAACGATTAACCCCGCTTATAAACTATTATTCTCTATATTAGCATTCTTATATTATAACCATTACACGATTAATCTTACAATATTTTCTTTTTTTCGTGTTTTTTTTCCATTAGCAATTCTGGCAACCAGGGTTACAACCTGGAACGTCCCAGGATGTCAAGCCGTTCCCACAGCCGGCGTATACAGGCAAGCCGGCGACGGCCGTGTCCAGTGGTGAAATGGTACAGACGCAACCACCGCCACCCTGGGAAGGCAGATCCATCGCCACGCATAAGCTTAGGCTCGTCGAGTTCTCGGCGTTTATGGAACAACAGAGAGACGCGGACAACGTGAGTATTTTCTTTTTCTTCTTTATTCAATTCAACGCGTATATATATGGACATTTTAAAACTAATGTCCGAACAATAATAGACCTAATTTTATCGTTCAATTGTGAATTTCTACCAGGATAAAAGTGTAAGCGAGGTGTAGAGTAATTGGATGCCGAAGGTTTGGGTATGGCAAGCTTATAAGATATTTTGTCATTTTTACGAGACAAAAATTCTAATGATTTTGATTTTGATGATTGAAAAAAAGTATACGTATAAAACAGTAAAAAGTACTATTTAAGGGTATTTTGAGATGTAGGAAAATGATTGAAGCAATGTGTAAGATCTTTGTCAATAATAACATAATTACTATTTTAGCAAAAAATACAACTTGAATACGGAAACTGTTTTGCATGTTTCCAATTTTGTTAAATTAGGTTCTATTAGCTAGCTACCAATCAATTAACATGATTATACAGTGGCCTACTTTACATAATGTACTCAACAATACGGTTCATTATATGTACTTGTTTTGAAGCTTTAATTACTTTTCAAAATGTTAATTTTCCGAAGCTTATTCAAGTGTTTCGACTTACACTTCATACATAGTTACGATAAAGTAATCATTGTTATATCAAATTCTAATGAACGATTAATGTCGAACTTTGATATCGCGCAAATAATATAGTTACTTTCGTAACAAGTGCGTAAAATACGGTTTTACACACGAGTAGTAATGGAGTACACGAGTGGCCGGCGTACGCTACGCCGGCCGGTCGCGTATTCGATCGCTACGAGTGTGAAAATCGTACGCACGTGTTGCGAACATAATTTTTTGACATAGTACATATGTGTAAAACTCGATTTTACACATTGTTTTTATTTTATGCACACTATGTGTAAAATTGCATTTTATACACCAAAAATGATGTGTAAAATCGAATTTTACACATACTATCTCAAAAAGGATTTACTTTAATATCCAGTCGAGTACACCACTTAATTATTATTATCGCATTAATTCCTTGTAATCATTTAAGTTTTCGATTATTATATTAATTGATGTCACGATTAGTGGACAAACAGATAAAATAAAATGAACATACATCTAATAATTAAACCTTCACAGTATCACATATACCGTGAAGAATAACGAAACAATCCGGTCACAATATACTTTTCAACGTATATTTTCAAATCAACAAAATAATTCGGTTTGTCATCCAAATATGTTCCACTCGATCGGTCCATTATAACTCTTAAAAAAACAAAATAATATAAAAATAAATGAACCCTCGACGTTATATATATAATCTGACTGTTGTTTGTCTCAATGCTCGCAGTACCAGAGGCACCTGTTCGTCCACATAGGAGGCTCGGCGAACTACACGGATCCGCTCCTCGAGGCGGTCGACGTCAGGCAGATATACGACAAATTCCCGGAGAAGAAGGGCGGCCTAAAGGAGCTATACGATAAGGGCCCCACAGCGGCTTTCTTCCTCGTCAAGTTCTGGGCTGATCTCAATACCAACATCCAGGACGAGGCTGGGGCCTTCTACGGTGTTACGAGCCAGTAAGTATAGACGAGAAAGAGAAAGATATGAGTTGTATAAGCGAGTATACGTCATGTTGTATCGTTCAATTGTTGTATATATACACACGTACACACACAAGCACACATACATGTTGAGGAGCACTGTAGTGTATCGTTTCTTCTTATTTTTTTTTTTTCATTCGCGAAATTCTTAGGTGGCGATATGGTTATTCGAATTGACGCCTTATAGGGTTCGGTTTAATTTTTCTTTTATGTTTTAAACTTTGAAAAAATAATCGAGTTACGTAGTTGAAGTTTGATTGAAATGCATTGATTTGCATCATTTGGTTTTTCCTATGACTAAATTGATAGCTCATTAAGCAAAATTATTTCTATGATAGTATCGCCTTACATTCGAAAGAACTTTTTTTTTTAACAAGCTTGTGAAAAATCAAAATTATTTGGCGTAATGTTAAAGCATATAATTGAGATAGAAAGCACATAGAGCATATTATAGGAAAAACATTACATTCAAGTATAAAAATCTTATTAATTATGTAACTTTGCAGATACGAGAGCAATGAGAACATGACGATAACGTGTTCGACGAAGGTCTGCTCGTTCGGCAAGCAGGTCGTCGAGAAGGTGGAAACGGAGTACGCCAGGTTCGAGAACGGCAGGTTCGTTTATCGTATCAGCCGTTCGCCCATGTGCGAGTACATGATCAACTTCATTCACAAACTGAAGCACCTGCCGGAAAAGTACATGATGAACAGTGTCCTTGAAAATTTCACCATTCTGCAGGTATGTATATGCCAAAGATTTTCAATTTCAAAAGTTTAACGCAGAGCTAGCATAATTGTGTTCTTTTGTAAGTAGTTGCGAGTTCAGAGAATGTTGAGTAATTATGAGTACTGATGATACAGAGGCATTAAAGTCTATTGTTGGTAAACTTCTTATTCAAAGGTGTATCTGAAGAACAATGACCACGGTAACAGTGAACTAATTAAGATTGCAATATTATTTTCAAAACAAAGATGGTTCTTATAATTAAAAGTAACTATGTCACATTTATACTTCATGGAAGATTGTAGAATATAAAATTTAACTAGGCATAAAATTTTCTCCATAATACTTTATAATATATTAAAAATTATTTTAATAAAAATTTGCTAGCTCTCATTCATCTCTCTACCACGCGTTATTATTGTAATATAGATAAAAATGTAACATGCGTTTAATTATCAATATAATTCATTTTGCAGGTCGTCACAAACAGAGATACACAGGAAACGTTACTCTGCACAGCGTACGTCTTCGAGGTTTCAACGTCCGAGCACGGTGCTCAGCATCACATATACAGACTGGTCAAGGACTAGTCTGCTTGATAATTCTGCTCGCCGTGCAGCCATCCACCCCCATCAGTGCCTATCACAAACACTAATCACAGATACACATATACACACACACACACATACACAGACGTATATAGATGTGTATATATACACATATTTACATACACTAACACGATCATTAAGTACACGCGCATTAGCGTCAAACACTCAGATACACACATATATACACGTATATAACACAGAGAGATATTATGTACACGAATGACGAGATATACAATGTAGCGAGAGCTAGGAAAGATGTAGATGATTTTTTTTTCGTTTTTTCGAACCTAGCGACTATTATGGTCCAGCGTGTGGTGAACGATAAGCTTTAAAAGATGGGTTTAAAGAGAATACGCATGCAGACAGAGACATATATGTAAACATACATACATACACATGCATTCACACACACACATACACACAAGCGCGTGCCAGCCAATCCGCGAGTCCGAGATTTAATCCAGAATAATTGATAGAGCTTTTCGCACAAAAAAAAATAATAACGGAACGAAAAATCTGTTTATCTTAAATCGTGTATACCGTGTGTAAAGAGAGAAAGCGAGAGAGAACGAGAGTGTAGGCTATGTGGAACATAGTATCCTCACCGAGAGAGCGAGAGAGAGAGAGAGAAAGTAAGTTTGAGTAATTTATGATTTTTCGTGGAGCTGTTTCTTTGTTGGATCGAGAAAGGGAAAGAAAACAATCGACAATAAGAGTAAAGTGTGTTTTTTTATTTTTCTGTATAAATAATCGTGGTATATATACATACAGGGCGTGTTCTTTTATTCGTGGAAAAATAAAAGAAGAAAATGAATTAACATCTCGGAGCGGCTTGGCGCGAACATGACTTTAGTATTATAATTTCTTGAATCACAGGGAGAAGAAGAACGAGGAATAAAAACAGAACACACAAGACACTCGAGTATACATATATTACATATAAGAGTATATGTATATGTTAAATATTAACGCAATGATTACGATTCACATTGTTACAAATGATCGTGTATAAAGCTATATAAGTGATCTTTTAAGTTTACAAACAGACAGAGGGAAACGCTAAAGAGATGCCATTTGCGAATATCTAATGAATTTTTTTTAATTGAAAAAAAAAGAAAATCTCTGTTTTTTCTTTAAAAAAATCTTGATTTTAATCGATATATATAAATCAGTGTGTCAGCGCAAGGAAAAGACGAAGAGACATCTATTTACTTTATACACATTTAACAATTGCGCAGAGAAAGATTTATAAACAGAAGGGGTGAAAACGTGCTTGTCCAGAATTTAAAAAATGCATCTCGAATCAAAGAGAAAAGGGCTTTCGTCGCGAAGCTACCTTATTTTTCACGTTTTTTTGCGATTGTTTTTCTAGAGACGGATTTTACCTATGCTACACTTTCGTGCGATATCCCACCCACTTTTTAGGCATCGATGCGTAGTTATTAGGGAGATTTGTTTGTATTCCGTATAATCACCTTTGTACTTCTTAAGGCTCCTTTTTTTTCTATAGTTCTTATACGTCGATGAATTTCTTACTTAGCGTACAGTTTGTTTTTACTTTTTATTACGATTACGAGAGACAATATTCAACCGTGCTGCACTTTTGTCTTCTTTCTCAATAGACTACCGACTGTATTTGCGTTCGAGAATAATAATAATAATGGTTGCTCAAGATTCGACACTTTCGTACTTAATAAGAGAAAACTCGGAGAAACTTGACGACACATCTTCTTTGAGCGCCGCTTTGGTTTTTCACCTTTTTGGAAAATCAACTTGCTCTTACTTTTTTTATTACGATACCAGGAAAAGCAAATTTTTTTCATCAATACGTTTCTTTATTCTTAAACTCAGCGTCTTCTTTCGCGACAGAACTTGCCTACCGAGCATTAAACACTAACATAAGCATGAAAGAAAATACACCTTACTTTAAGATTATGTTAATTTAATTACTGTACTGTTACTTTAATTAACGTTTATGAAACAAGTGGCAATGTATTTTGATCTCTCTCTTTTAGTCAGAAATATGTCTGTTTTTTTTGTTTTTAATTCAGGGTGAGATAAAAAATTATACTGAGTGATTTATAATATTGGATATATGCAATTGGGAGTTTTATACGTCCATTAGTGTGAAAAAAGGATTTAAATCGCTTAGAAAGAGAAAAATGAAATTGGCAGCTTCTGTATTTTTAGTTATTGTTTTATTTTTATAGTTTGATTTAACGCGGGGTGCTGAACAAAATGAATGATTGATCAAATTCGAAAGCCATAATGACGATCACAAAACCAACAGTAACATTTTGCACGTTCAAGAGAGATTATAAACCCAGAATCGGTCGTTTCGTGTGTAACAGCGAAACAAAACGACTACGAGTTCATATACTCCGTGAATGCGCAGTGTCCACGACGCTATTAAATGATCTCTTTTTTTAAAGTTACTTAAGGTCCGTTAATGCCAAAATCCAAAATAAATTGTTAGCATCTCTTGGCAAAAGTCGAGTTATGTAAATTTTTCATGAAAAGAAAATGTAATAATAATAAATAAAAACTTCACTTTTTGTATTATGTAATGTCTTATGAACTTAAAGAGTCAAATTCACTTGGCTTACGTGTGTTTCATCATGCGAAAGTATAATAAAAAAAAAAAAAAAAAAAAAAAAAAAAATTGAAAAGAAAAAGACCGACCGAACATGAATTCGATGAATCAAGCACCGACGCTAATATTATTAACATTAGAAAATAATGATTTTAAAATAAGTGAATTACATTTATAAGGAAAGATTATGAAAATATATATTTATCTATGTCTTCTGTGAAGATAGAAAATAGTACTCTCTCACTTCTATATTGATGATATCGAAGGAAAAAATCTGAATTGAAAGAACTGACAAGGATACAAACATCAGCAGCGGTAGTTTAAAACGAAAAAGCAGCTCAAAAAGTGTATAGTAAATAGTAAACCGAACAATCCACGGCACATTCAAATTTGTTAATTAACTTTGTATATATTTGCATAAAGAAATTTTGAAAAAAAAATTATATTGAAAAAAGAAGTTCCAGCGGTCGTTTTCTGTCGTTCGAGAAAATATATATCTTTACTATTTTTTACTATGAGAATTCAAAAAAAAGATATGTGAGCGATTTAACTTAACGATAAATAGTGTTCGTATCGAAATGATTTTCATAGAAGATGAGCTGACTTTGACGGTCCCCATACTCGTTTAAACACAAAGAACAAAATCTGGCTGATCTAAGGTTTTATTTCATTCATGCTTGTCTTTTTAATCCATATCCTGGAACTGCCATATCAAAGAATTGAGCTTGTTCATAAAGACAAAGGGAAATTCCGCGTGAAGATAAAAATAAAAAATAAAATACAAGGTCGACGAATCTTACCTGTATATTATATAATTATCATAAATGAAACGAAACGAGGATCAAAGTAGTTGATTTTAACGAGTAAATGGAAATAAATGAAATGATATATCATTAAATTAGAGGTTTAAAAATATAATAGAACTCAGTATATGTACAGTATTTGAAAAACATGTTTATAATTTGTATGGAAAATAAATAATTGATATAAAAAAATAAATGGGTTCTTTTTATTCAACTTCCCTTCCTTTATTTTATATTTATAACTAATTGTAAGAAAAGAATTTAAGAACTTTATGTACTAATTTACACGTTGTAATATACATAACGAAAGATGTGACCCATACTGTTATAAATTATTAATACAATAAATTGTATATTACCACTTAAGGAAAGTTTTAACTCTGAGTTTGCCATTCGTAGCAAAAATGTGGATTGACCCACTGAAAGTAGGGACATATTGATTGAAATTTTTTCTTATATTATATGAAATGTTTGTGAAATTCTATTTCAAAGTTATGAACTTAAATCTTCGAAACTTATGGTATTCTCAAGAAGAAACTACTTCAACTTTGACGGAGTAATAATTAATTGAAAATAACTCTATACATCTGTTCTCAGTTGTAGGCTATAATAGTTGGTAAATTTGTAAATAATTAAATCTTCAAAGGAGTGTTGCACTATCATTACTATATTATAACATTGCTGATCGACAGAACATATACGATAAAAAATATAAAAGGAATCTATGTTATTTTGTAATACCTTATTCTACAAAATTTCGAAGTACAAAAACGACAACACCTTTGTTTATTTTCGGAACGAAAATTATTTGGTGATAGTTGAGACTAAAAGTTTCGGAAAACATTTATTTAGCATTGAAAAATTAAATGATTGTTTTAAGTAATTGATTAAACAAACAATAGAAAGCTTCGGTTAACGCATATATAACAATCAATGTAAATACTCCGTTTTTATGATTTGTACCAAAAGTTCTTGTTCAGAAACTAAATAGGTTTTAAACATATTGAATTTACTTTATTTACTTGGCTTTTTAAAATATGATGAATTGAAAAGTAAACTCTCGTTTTAAAGAAATAACGTACAAAGTCTTAACGAAAATCTGAAATGTAAGAATATTGCGGATTTGTATAAGCAGTCTAAAGTCATCCATCATGTTATGTTTATTTTACTACACAGTTGTTTTAAAAGTACCTTTAGATAACTTATTGTTATTGTACGATGTTTTAATCTTGCGTCTTTTTAGTACTTTCGTAATTACTAGCTGTATTAAACGTAAAGCTTAAACCTTCGTGCGTATTATTTATTTATTTTTTTTCAGATTATGATCGTGATATTATTCGTTTCAATGAATTCAAATTATACGATAACGACGTAATTATGATGAATAAAATTATAATTTTTTTTCTTATACTATTTGCATTATTTAGTTTTAAATATTCAACTTGAGAATTGAATCTTGAAAATTCAAACATATTCGATGTTGCCGCCTATTTTACATAGACTAATCAAATGAGTCAACAACAATCAATCAAAACAGTCTTTTTTTCGATGACAGATTTCATTCATCACTTTAAAAGAAATAATTACCGATAATTGAAATATAGCGTCAGTTATTCTCCGCTAAAAGTAACTAACGGTCGGTCATGTAGGGATTGAGAAAGGTAGAGGGTAATGTCCTGCCCGTTATAGATACAGATCTTTCATCATTATCTGAGTGTCAGTCTGATTTTAAAATTGAAATAAAAATCGACAGTATAAAAAAAGAAATTAAGAATTTATAAGACATACCCTTATTCAAAACGATGTCAGATTACTAAGTTTAAGTTATGTACGATAAGAGCCTTTATGTAGAAAAAATTTTTTTCACTTTCGAGTATGTAAAAAGTAATTTAATAATAACAAGTAAAACAGTTAAACAGGAGCAGATATATACTAGGAAATATTTTTTTTATTTTTTTACAGTATACAGAAAATTAAAACAATACACATAATTATTATACTGATTATATGTATGAGTAAATTCTTTTCATTAATAATAATAAATCGCACGTGGCAATGAGGCAATGACCGCCTTATTATGAATATTTGGTACTTAATTTTCGCAAATCTTTATTCTGTATTCTTACTCGTTAATTTCGACTAAATGATCAAACACAAATAAATTCAAACGTTGGCGGTACCTTCCACTTTCCCCCACACTTCATCGCGAGGTGCTGCCCTCTCTCCCATCCTCGGCTAATCTTTTCCTTTCTTTTTTAACATTCCCTCATTCAGAACCATACTTAACAACCATCGATTCATCCGCATCCCATTAATAAAACCATCATAATAGCCCCTTTTTTAGACACGACCTCTACTTGGGAGAGCCTTATTATCTATCTCCAATTTCCAACAAACATTACTCTTCAACAACGCAAGGAAGATCAGTAAACCTTAACCTTTCGGGGACCATTTGGCAAAAGAGCACTTATATTCGCGATCTCAACGAAGGAGTCGCCGTCTGGCGGTGAAAATTGAAATGTCACGGAGAGGTGAATGTATGTGCGGTTACCATAGCAAATTTTATGTAAAAAGCTGATAAAATGACTACAAGTGAAATGTTTACGCCTTTCCCGGAACCAAATCTCATTTTGATTGCAAGTTGTCAAACATAATTTTACAGCAGATTCTTGAGTAATGCAGATTTCCTTCTCATAATAATCAATTAAATGGTTTGGTAAATCTTCATACAAGACATTAATTGATTCTGATTTTCCATATAAAATGTGCAGTACAGATTTAGTTTCAACAGTTTCATAGATTTTTAGACTTAATATACTTTTAATAAAGGTTATTTGATTTACAGAGTATTTATTAATATTTTTTAGTTCTACATTAGTATTATGTTTTTCAAGTACTCTTTTTTTATACAATCCTATTATAAATTCTGGAATTGCTATAACATAATTTTTAGTGTTACAAAGTTTACGAAAATACATCAAGATGATAGATGTTTATACATACCTTCTACTAATATATTTAGAAAATTGCACTTTATTGTAACAGTTGTTTCATGGGGTTTTTTCCCATGGCAAAACTCTCTCAATGGTATCGTTTTTCCCCATTGCTGTTTTATGTCTAACTAAGATCTTTTAGATCTTCTTTTGTATGTCTATCACCATAAAAAAAAATTATTAATTATAATTGTATGGTTGTAATTAAAAACACAATAATCCAATATCCCTCTTATTTATACTAACCTATTTAGCAGCAATAAAACCGCTGTTCCGTGCTTACATTTTCCTACAACTCCAGCCTTACATGAGCAGTGACCTTTAATACTTTTATTAATTTTGTTTATATCAAAATTTAGTTCGCGTGGTTGGCTTTTTAATAGACTAGTTTGCAAGCACAAAGCAAAAGCTTTTTAAAAAAGTATCTGTTTTTGCAGATATCCACAAAGAACAATGTGATTAGCGTTTAACACCGCATCATCTTCAATATAAGACCGCTCTCCCTCGCCAATAAAATCTATTAATCGCTTTAAAGTAATTATTTTTACAGAAATACTGCATAACTCCATTATATATCATTACGACTTTTCACAGCATCTCTCCGTTCAAAAATCAACAAATGATGGTGCTGCCATCTAACCTAAGTTGAGATCGCGAATAGATAGAATCGTAAAGTTTTAAAGGTCCACTTCTAGCGTCTGCAGTTATCGTCTCTTTGCAACGTAAACGCAAGGCCGGTATGTAAGTATAGCATGCCGGCTATATACACGAGAGAGAGAGAGAGAGAGAGAGAGAGGGGGAGCGCTCGCGCTCAAGGTGGCATTGTTTTCGACAACCTGTTGCTTATACACTTGCCCTATATATATATACATACGCGCGCTCACAGCATCCACGACGTGTTTCCATCATGGCCGCGGTACGTCGCCGATTTACCTGCGCGCGCTTGTCTTCCCTTATTATCACAATCTTTATATATACTATATAACGCAACTTCTCTCTTTCTCTTCAACTTCTTCCTTTACCATCTCAGCCTTACATCATACACTATAGTACACTAAATAAATTGAAACACAATATTTGCTGTTATACACAGTGAATTGTTATCCCTCCCCTTGCTCTCCCACCACTTTGCGGTGACTTTTTAATATCTCTTATACCTGTGTGCGCGCACGAGAGCGAAAGAGAGAGAGAGAGACAGAGAGAGAGGAGAACCTTTATGTCCGCTGTTGCTGCTGCTGCTGCTGGTTGCGGCAGCCTGCTTGAGCGTACCTTTCTCTCGCTCCCTCACGGCAGTCTCACTCCCCTCGTCGGCCCCGACGAACCTGTTGCTGCGTTATACCGCGGTGTATATAGTAGTTAGTATACTATATACCTATATACTACACGAAGGATCGTATATATATATATATATATAAGCGCGCACCCGCGCGTGCGTGCATGTGTGTGTGCGTGCGTGTGTATGTGTGTATATGTGTGAAGAGCAGGTGTGTGCGCCGAATTCACGTATATACATAGCTGAGTCGTCAAAGACGACGACGCTATACTGTGGTGCTGTGGAGTTTATAAGACAGAAAGGATAAGAGTTGTATATATATATATATATATATATTATATTGTGTGAGTGATATATGTATATGTATATATGTATGTATATATATATAGCTAATATTGATGTGCGCGAGTGCGCGAGATGAATAAGCTGTATAAAGTGCGGGAGTGCAGGGGTTACATGTATATGTAAAGGTATGCCCGACTCTTATCGGTCGTTACCATGACGATTCGACGCGAGTTCGCGATTGTGCGCGGCCTCTTCCTCCTCGTGCTTATGCAGTGAACAAGACAGACAGAGAGAGAAGCAATAGTACGGTCACTATATACCAGAAAGACAGAGAGGTAAGAGAAGATCGCGTATACAAGTATATATATATATGTAGTATCTACCTAAGTATTTCGTGTACAGTTATGTGTTCCCGCGCGCATACGATGCAGAGTCGCTCTGCGTATATACTCTCGATACTTGATGCGCAAAGTATTGGTGTATAACGAAGCAAAGGGCTTGGATTTGTCAAAGACAAGTATAGTTGCAGTACTAGTAGTAGTAGTAGTAGTTTGAGAGATAGATAGGATAGATAGGATGCGGAGAAGGAAAGTGAAAGTGAGATACTTGTAGATCGGAGTAAGACGGAGGGAGTTGGAAAAGACATATAATGCGAATAGCTGTGAAAAGGAATGCGAGATTTTTTTTTTTTTTTTTTTTCAAATGATTGGTTCTCGGTATTATCTCTGCGTCTTGAGCTTTTTGCGTATAAGGGATGTCAGTGCGCAGGTTGTTAGTTTGCGGGGAATGCCGATGATGCGGTAAATTTGATTGAAACGTAGGATCTTTTTTTTTTATTATTAGCTGCAGTGTATATAAGTACGTGAGAGATTTAGTATATTATAGATGTATTTGAAAATTGGTATTTACAGATGCTTATGTTTATGTTGTTATTTTTCGCGAGGTTGTCGATTGTGACACTGGAGCGCCATCTCTATATATGTTTTTAGCTGCGTGCGTCGTGGAAAATTTGTAAACGGTTGTGGACGCTTTTGTTTTGGCGTTTTCGAAACATTTCTAGTATTACTTATAATTGCTAAAACCCATTGTTAGGGATTTAATACTATAAATAATAAATTAATTGTGAATGGAAGGGAATTTGAAATTAATAATTGAAAAAGACTTGACAGACAGTAGAGTTGGTGTCAGAATTAAAATGAATTTTTTTATTTAATATATAGTTATACATTTTTTTCAAGCTATTATTTCTCCAATTTTAAGTGATTTGTCATTTATGGAACCTTTTAGTCGTTAAATTTCTATTAATTTTAGTGTAAGAATACTTTGCTTATATATATTCTGTTAAAAAATTAGCCATTTCCAAGTATTACTTTATAAACTTCAAGAACAACGAAATTAATAATATTTCCTGAAATACTTATAAAACCATTAATCCTGTTTCGAGGAAAACCTTGACGATACGTTGATAAGTCTATATATATGAAACCTATTACAGCTCAGGATGACGTAGAATCGGCATTAGTGCTATAACCACAAAACACCTGGATCTTATCAATATACATCATATATTTCGTCTACTTATAAAAACATTCCACCCTCCACCGTCGTTTAACATTCTAAACGTTATATACAGTCAATGAATATTTACACACGCACGCTGCGACTATATACTACGCCATTCTATACGTTATATATATACACACACACACACACAAGCTTAGAAGGCGAGGAGTCATTAACACCGAGCAATTTCCATTTTTCGCGGGAACCATCTCGCATCGCACGCAAAAAATGTATTTCTTTCAGTTCTCTCGCGACATTCTTATGGAAATAGGAAATTAATTATTCGCATATAGTGACGACAACGCGCGCACGGCCTACGCGTTCAGCGAGTACAAGATATAGAGATTCTCGTAAACGTTGGGACCTATATATACTCGTGTGTGTGTGTGTATGTGTACGAACTTATTATCTTTTTGTACGTTGTACTGTTTTGAATTTTTATCTAATTGTATAAAATTACGACGTTTCTTGTTCTGTTGTGGGTATTCTGCGGTGATTCACGGGCGGAGGCTGATTTCGAGCGATGATTATAAATTATGAAGGATAGGCTGGAAAAAAAAATGTTGCCGAGGTTACGAATTGTTTCTGGTATTTCGCTTTTCTGGGTATGACAGCATCGGTCGGAGTAGATTTACATTTTAGTTATTTTATCACATTCTGAATTCAAATGTTTATAATGTATTAAGAGATGAAATTGCACGGAACTATCAAGTATATTATGTATGTACTCCTGTACGAGAAAACTTTTCATCGTACTTTTTATTCTTACCAAACTATATTTCAGTAATTATAATTTTATCCCAATTCGAACCGTATCATTCATTAATTTTTTGTTAGTATTGAAAACCTGACTTTGATCTTTAAGAAAAACAATTAAAGCCTGTACTCGGATATGTGTATATATAAAAAAAATACTGTTTTATTTCTCAAGCTCAACAAAACCTGTGTGTATATATACGCTTTACCCAACCTCTATACAATCAACGTAAAAAAGATGCAAGCAACACTATACACTCACACAAACATCATTTCCAACACACACGAAAAAGAAAAACTCCAACAAACACACGTGGAACTTTATCTTCCAGTTCCAGCGGCATATAATAATATCTATCGCAAACCGTCGATAATATACCATATAGCACAACCGAACCGTCACGCGTCGTGCACCACCTGCACCCAGCTGCATCATTAACCCATCCTCCACTCTCCTTCTCATCCTCTTCTCTCTCTTTCTCTCCCTACTCCTACAAATACAAGACTAATAACAGTTTGTCGCTACTCTTCTCCCTATGCATATACTCATTGTTTACTCGCCGATAATTTCGTACTTGGCGAAGGACATATCTGTCTCTCCTCACTCGTATATATAATATACAGGCGCACCGTGATCATCGTTCATGCCGCTTTATACCCTCGAGTGACATAGCACGCGCGCGCAGATGAATATTCAAAGAGAACGCGTGGATCATATACCTGTGTATATGTATACATATAGAGAATTGTACGCACACGAGAAGAGATACGTGATGAACCTGAAAAAAATGTATATGCTCGCGACGCGCCCGCGCGTGATAGAATGCACGAGAGAGCTATATAGGTATGCTTGTGTGCGATTACTTCCATATACACGCGCGGTGTCTTCTCTTTCTCGAGCACGTGTATTATATATATATATACCTATATATGTGTATGTGCTTATTTTGTGGCGGCGCGTTGAGGTCTTTTATTTGCCGTGTCTGGGAAGAGAATATAGGAGTTGCTTTTCTCTCCTCGTGCTTACTTTGCGGACAATTGACTATATATATATGGAGAAGAAGAGAAGAGGGAAGGTGCGAATTTTGGGTAATTTTTGTGTTTCGTGACGCGCTGCCGCACATACTGACCGGTTGATTTACATTTTTCCGTTGGCTCGTCTTTGTTAAGAATTACATATGTATGCGTGCGCTGCTGAGATCAATAGGTGGAGAAATTATATATTTGCACGAAATAGCTTGGACGTAGCTTTTGCATAGACGCTTTTATATAGATAAAAAACGTTCTTGACCAATTTAACTTTTAATTTTGTAGTATTAACGATAAATTTTAAAACAAATTCAACGAAATAACAAAACTGTGTCAAACTTTTCATAGGTATATATAAGCATATATCTATATATAACTATACGACGTGTAAAGCTATAACTTTTTACGCTCTACGATAAACTTTTAATAAAATTACAAACCCATGAATTATTAATACAGCATCTATATATCAACCACGTGTACCACTAATTAATCATAAGCTCCGCGCTTAAATCTCCACCGTTGCCTGTACATATAAAAAGATTGTATAATTTCATTGTAATGGAACATACTCCACTCGCGTGTACGGAATATAAATGCATTAAGATTGGAACTTGAAGATTTACAGTGCCGATGGATTTTGAGATAACTAACAGCAATAAACGTATACTATACATATTCTCTTTCCGTAAATAGGCTATTTTCTTGCTTGGCTGAAATGCCGCAGCATCCGCGCACGCGAGAGAGTGCCGAACTATATCATTACGGCGGTGCTGTGCGCTCTTCGTCCATTGTATCCTATATTTGTTAAATGCCGATACCGAGAACAACAGAGAAAGAGAGAAACTCACCGCTAAGCGCAATAAATTCACGGCTTAACATTTGCACACATCTGTGCGATTTTGATTACATGTGCGTGATTTTCTGCTGTTGCTTCTACTGTGGGGAATATGTTTATTTTTTAATAAAATTGTACAATGATATAAATTAAAAAAATACAATTATCGGATTTTCATTGAGAAACGAGAAAGTTAAAATAACGGGAGAAAAAGATTATTTATGGTGTTAATAAAAATCCGCAACAATGCAAACTGTATAAACATCTCATTCATTAGTACATACGCACACAGCGACGCAAATTCATGCTTTCTACCATTCAATCAGTGAATGCAGATTACATTTGAAATTAAAATGACACTCCCTTTACACTCTCGTGTCTTGTTCTGCGTGTGCATGTAAATACGCGCGATGACTCAAACCCCAAAATACAGTGAGGAAGAGAGAGAGAGAGAGAGAGAAAATTCCTGGTAGGATAATTCTTCCCAGCTTATGCATCACACTTTTTCTCTCTCACGGAGGGTTCGTCACGCGAGAGATACGATTGAATATAAAAGCTGGTGAGGGTAACGTGCACGTGGGCGGATTTCTCGCATTCCATTAGCCCATGAATAATTCGGAAAAAGGTTATCTGTCTGTCTCTCTGTCTCCATGTATGCGCGTATATGTATATATGTATATAGAGATACGTGCGCGTTCAAATACGACTGGCAATTATGTGCTCTGATTTTATCATGCCATCTGTGATAGTTGTCGTAGTCGGGAAACAATTTTTTATATAGGACGAAGGTGACAAGAGCAGCGGATGTACAGGTATATTTGCACGTACACATTGGCACGTGTGTGGTTTCCAAGTTTCATGAAATGATATAAGAAAGGAATGAGACATGACTTATTATGATCAAGTACAACTTATTTGTTCCGGATAGTGTGTACAAGATTTAAGAAACTTGCGATTTTTAATTAAGAATAATAACATAATTAAGAATAGTAACATTCAATAAAGCTAACTTCAAATATTAAATCCAATGCAATGATCCTCATAAACTTTCATTTCAGTGGAAATCACTTCGATATGTTGAAGTGACATAGATTTCATTCTATGTTGAAATCGATTTTATGTATAATCTCTCCTGAAAACTGACCTCTGTGTCCTTTAAATCGAAAATTCGTCCTACAAATGACAATTACCTGAAGATTTTATAGAAATTGAATAATTCATTCTTTTGCAGATACAAAAGTAAAATTAAAAAAATTAATTTATTAGACACTAAATTCAAAGCTGGTATGATAAAGAATAAATATAATGCCCACTAGTTTAAAATTTTTTTTTTATCTTTTATACGATATTACTATGTATTTAGTACTTTTGCGAAATTACGTGAAACCTTTATGTTCTTCTAATTTTCGGCCTAAAGGTGCATACAATTTTCACTTTTCTGTTACTATTTTACATGAACTATAATTTTCTTCTGGTTGCATTTTTGTCTCATTACATTATATCATCATAAAATGAATACTTTCATTATTTTATATGCCTGTAAGAATCCTGGGTTCAACTAATTTTTATATAGATTACTTCAAAGTAACATAAGCAATACGAAAGCATTAACTTTGCCAAAAAGTGTTGCAAACTCTTAATATGAGACTGTTACTTCTTAAAAATAGTGTAGAAAATCCACGGTTAATTAATGGAATACTTTATCTTTTGTAAAAAAGAATAATTAAATTACATTAAATAAATTTCTTGTTCAATTGATTGACAACTGTATTTTTCAGTTTAATTGATTTCGTATAAAAATACTTTCTCTTTGAGAATGCAAAGAGTATAAAGTTTTGGAATATATTTTATGATTTTAAAATGTTAATAAATCACCGTTTTTATTTCGATTGACATGAATTCTGCGGTAATTTTTTCGGACAAACGGGTTGTACTGATAAATTCAGAGAAGTCAGAAAAAAACAATATTGTATTACGAGAAAAGTAAATGAATAAAGCTCGCTTTTTTTACTTGCATTCTATATGTATGTATTTAATATTTTAATAATTTTTTTATAATCCATATTATTTAATTATGAAAGTATTGCATATTAATTATTCGATAATCAAGTTTTTGAGTAGAATATTAAATGTATTTAATGTGTAATAAAAAACGTAACAATTATAAATAAACCTAATTTAAATTGATTTTTGAAAATTTTAATGAAATCGATTTACTTTTGCTGTCACTCATATACCATTTTCTTAACTGAGCCGCCCCTCGACTTCAGTTACTAACACGGTAATGTTGAATTAATTTTTTAGAGTAAAGATCTTTATGATCCTGATTGCGAATCCAGCGCTTTTGGATCATTTATGATAGTACACTTACCGCACGCCAATAACTTTCCTCTACCGTCCGTTGAATTTTTAACATAACTGATTCCTCCTCCGTATAGATACAGACATGCAGGCGCAAACTTACACACACGTGTGTACTCCATATAAATAAACTTTTATTCGGATATTAAACTGATGGTGCGGTGCGTTACCAGAGGGAAGTAGCACTCAACTTATTAAATCGATTATGAGTAACACATTTAGCTTTATACCTTCTACTTGTACATAACATTAATAATTTCTTGTTGAACTACTTACTTAAAGATCTTCATTTATAACGCAAAGTTACGACGCTATTTTTTTCACATTTCGCATGGTATTACCTTTTTTGCACACAATCGCTACTCTCATTCAGCTTTTCTCTAATCCTCGCTCAGAATAAAATTTCTGCCCAACTTTTAAATTCAATATTCCCTCTCTTCTTCTCTAATGGGGTTAAAAGCCCACGAAAACCTTCGCTGCGATTCGCGAATGCATCATTTATCAATTCCGCTATCCTTTCTTTCTCTCGTTCTTAGTCTCTCATCGCACGCGAATCGATGTCGATTAAACCTCCGCGTACATATATATACCTACACAGATACACACAGACACACACATACGCACGCGCGCGCGCACTTTCCTCAAGGAGCTCGAGCGCCACTGGCAGTGACTCTCATTCGCTCACAGGGATGCTGTGCAGTGTTGTGCAGGCGAGGTGAGTGGCCGCGCTCTCTCCTCTCTCGCCTTGGAATGTTGCGTCGCTTCACAGGAGTGCGCGCCGCTGCATTGAGAGTCGCGCTCACTCGGCTTGCTTTAGCAGGCTGCGATGTATATGAAGCATTTCACATCAACTCTAACAGTACGGCAAGCGATCGCGTCAAATTGTGCTATTTCCAACTCATGTTGATGATACTATATATTGTACCTAAAATAATTCTCTCGTAAGCATTTTCGACGTATTTTTTTCTCAGCTTTCCAATGATGTAGGCAGTTATTCCAAAATCTTTCATTTTCACCTTTCAAAATAGTTTACGTTTCTGTTCAAAAGTATCTATGTATAGTTATAATTTAAATCATTCTCGCTATTTAATCATTTAACCTTGTCTTCTACATCAAAATCAACTACGATTTCACATAAATAATAATTTATGTGAACTATTATTTCAACAAAAGGAAAATTATTTCAATAACATTATTTCAACAAATGGAAAATCATATCTCAGGTACAATACAGCTTCCTTGAATTTGTTGATAAAGCCATTTAGCTATACCGTGCAATTGTTTAATTTTGTATACTTCGTAAAAATTAAACCTTCATTCATAGATAATTAATTTTTGACCAATTATTTAGAAACAGAAAAAATTTCATCTACTCCTTAATTTTGTTTAAATCCTTCTATTTGGAAAGAAAGCTCATGGAGAATTTTCTGTCTGATCAAAATTGGTTTAAATTTTGAACAGAGAGGAATTTTTTCGTGAACTTTTTTTAAATGGAAGGATTTCATCTTATCTTTCTATTGGTAACATTAAAATTATGGTTAAAATTATGAAAGAATTGATAAAACGTTATTAGGCGACATTGCGCGGTACTGTGCGCATAAAAGGCGTCGCGTCTACTCTTTCGTGTTTTATTTCCCGAAAAAAAATCAACTTTAGCACTTTTTGAAAATTATCTATTCCTGTAGAATTTTGTAGGTATACGTAAAAAATGATCAGCTCTCGATCTAAATAATAATAAAAAAAAATAAAATAAAAAAAATTTTAAAATATACTCTCTGAGATAAAAGATATTTTGCAGTTTTTGAAGTAAAAATAGAAAATTTTGGAAGAACTGCCTTAAAAATACATCGGAAATACTTGAAACAATTTTTAGACATATTTTAATATTATAAACATGAGTTGGAAATAGCACGATTTGGCTCACTCGCCGCCCTGGGGGATTTGACGTGAAATGCCTCATATATACATATACATGCGTACATTTGTGTATATATAAGTATATGCGAATGCAGAGAGAGAGAGAGAGAGAGAGAGAGAGAGAGAGAGAGAGAGAGTATGCGCACTGGAAGAGGAGTTTGAGAGATGCGCTGGCCGCGGCTGTTGCTCCGTACCATCAGGATGCTAACGCACGTGCAGCTGCGAGAGAGATAGAGGTGGGAGAGGAAGAGAGAGTGCACGCGTACGTTTGAAGGGTTTGCGAGGAAATTCGAGTAATTGAAGAGTAGACTAACATATTTAAGAAGTGGTGGAGTTTTGAATATTAAAAATTGAAAAAATGCTGAGTTAAAAATGTGGAGGTGATTGTAGGTTGCTCTTTTTGGAGGAAGAGGAGGAGAAATGAGGATTAGCGTAATAGAGCATAATGTTTATATATAATCATCGAAGAAAAAGATTCGCGTAAAATCGTTTAGCTTCATTAATATACGTGTTGAGAAACTTTGCAGGAAAACTAAGTGTTGTTGCAGTATTTTTCAGAAAACCAGGTGTTTACAACGCTAAATTATAGAAGTAAAGCTAAAAGTGGTGTATATAATAGTTAAAGAAAGATTTTTTGCCGTGTAATTTCATCGTTAATGGAGAAATATGCAACACATAAATCTGTTTTATGGATATCATTATAGAGCAGAATATTATATTATTCTATAGGACTGCAATTTTGACATTTCTTTACTGAATTATTCTTTCAGTATATGTATGTTTGATGCAATATTTTATTATTATTAGTGTTTATCTGTTGGACACGCATTCAATGCACATTGATGGTAGAAGGTAATGATGTTTAAAGTATCATACTCGAAGCAAGGCAATAACGAATTTCAACCTATAATTGCAAAAAAAGGTAGACCTACTGTCATATACAAAGCAAGGTAGTAAATTGCATTTCCCTTACTCCACCATTGCATCATAAGAAAATCCTTCTTTAAATCCTTTAAAGAGCGAAAACCCTTTAAAGTAATCACTTGAAATCCCAAAATTAAAAAAAAAAGCAACAATTCCTATCTTGCGTTCAACATCGAATACATACCATCATTTCTCATTCTCCATTTTACAGAGAATTATTGGAAAATATAGATTCCAAAAAAGGTTTAAAGATTTGATTTGATGTATATAAATTCTCGCAGATCAACAAAACTCAAGTTTACTCGTGAAACCATACAACTTTCATCCTAATTTTGACTTGCCCAAACACGCCCAGTTGCACATACATTCAAAGTCACCCTCATTCCATATTCACTTTGAAAATTAATTAAATTAATTCAGTCGTCAGCTACCAGAGAATAGATCACCTTCACTCCACGGGTCACTTGCTCTGCATTATAACATTCCATAATTCATCATCCTCACCGTCAATCAAAATGATAGCAAAGAGAGAATTTGGAAAAAAAACCATCGAATTCGTACATGATTTCAGTATTTCGTGAATTTGCTCCCATTTTTCGTCAGTTTTAAGCCCAACTTTTTCAAACTCACGTAACTTTTGAAGGAATCAACATTTTCTAATTCAGAGAAAAGATTTGAAAAGCTCTCGTTCTCTAGTTTCTCTTTCCTTTTTTCCGAATTTTATATTGAGTTGTTATTAATAGAATTATTTTGGATCAAACTAGAGCTATTCTTAGTCATTTTTTCACTATCAGTAATTAGCCCGTAACTAATTGTTAGCACATGGTTCCGACTTGGCAGCCTTTTCCATTTCATTTGTAATCTCCTAAAAAATGAAAAAAAACTTGTTTGGTAAGTGTGCTCTCAAAAATGACGGGTCTCCATTTTTGGACTGAGAAGTGTCCGTTTTTCTGTAGAATGGCTCATATATATATATATGTGTGTGTGTATACACACACATACGCGCATGGATACTACTGCTTGTTTCTTTTGATGTAGTCTATATGAGGAATACGGAGAATAGAATTTTGAGTCTCTTTGTGCTGTACAGTTTGGTCGTAAGTAACGAGGGAGGATGAATAATTCCTCGGGATACGTATTCATATATATGATAGTGAATTCATAAATATGATAGTTTAGATTGTGTTCGGTTTTTGTCATTGAAAGGAATTTTTTTCCTATAAAATGGTGGGTTATAGCTCTTTCACTTTTACAGAATAGATTAGCGTTTGATAATGTAGCTCTTGTAATGCAAGAGCTTTAAATCAATTGAATTACGCGTTACATTATATACAGTTATTACATAGAATGTATTATAGTAATCCTATTAAAGTTTCATAATCACTATTGTGTAATATGGCCGTGAACAATGATTAGTATTCCATTACAGAACAAACGATCCTGAATTATTATTATACTAATACCTATATATATCTATATATGTATCTACTGCATATTCGGCAAGGCATCCTATTACTTGCACCATAAAAATTATTACACACACAGCTTTGTATACGGTAGATGGAAAAAAAGTGAATTATGCATCTCGGAAAATCTCTCGCGCGTGTAATGCGCTTCTTTTTCCTTGTTTCGAGCATCATCTTTTCCCTGCGTTGTAAAAAGAAGTTAAATGTCTGCGGAAAGAGCAAAAAGGAGAAAAAAACGTATCCTCAATCACCTCACTCTCGCACATGCATTTGTCCGTAAAATACGTTCGCGATAAAGGTTTCTTCTCACTTTTTCCTCTAATCTCATCCAACCTCCTCTCTCTCTCTCTCTCACTCTCTTCACTGACGCACAATGCGGCATAGCTATTACGGGAACGTGGGCTCAATGCCAGTCGATCAATCTGACGTGCCCGTTACGATTCATCTGTGTGCGAATGCGCGCCTACGTTATTCTGGTGCTTTTCTCTCTCTCTCTCTCTCTCTTTCATTTTTTTCTTTCTTCTACTTCATCTTTATCTTCTGTTCTCGGCAATCTGCGATTCATCATAATTTTCGCCAGCGGTGCGTAACGCTTTCGCTCTCTTTCTCTTCCTCTCTACGCGAGAGTTTTTGCTCAACCACAATTACTATGCGCGTTCGCTCGTTCGCTTGCTCACGCACTTATGTAAATAGCGTAACTTTTTGCTTGCTACGCATTCGCTCTTATCTCGTGATGTTCCATTGGTTGTTCGAGTTTACTTTGTTTTCTCTTTTCGGCGAAAGTCTTGGCTCTTGTGGCTGCTGCTTAACTTTAATAAATTTGCTCCTTTGTTTGCAAAAGCTCGTGCAATTTTTCAAGAGGTGAGAGAGATGGCGGAATTAGTGGTTCGAGAATTAGAGGTTGATTTTTGTGCTTAAGTCTGCGTGAATTTGTAAGTGCGTGAGGTTCAAGGGAAAAAGGAAGAGTTTTACGGTTTTTCGGTTGATGATTAAGGCCAAGAAGATTTTTTGCGGACGTCGGAAAAGAGAGATTAGATGAATTATGTATTTGGGAAAAATGAAGTTAATTAGGAGATTTTAGGGTTAAAATTGTTTAATAATGGTCTATAATTTATGTTTTATTAATGAATGGCATTGAATAAACTCTGTCAATGTTATAAAAAAAGAAATTCGACATATTTTTAAGAAGCGTTGAACTATTTTTGGATTTTATATTAAATTTTAAAAAGATTTAAAAACGTATTTTACCGTAATATTAAAATGACTACTTCGATAAAAGCTTTTCAGAATTTTTACTTGCAAAAAGTTCTAATAAGATTAAAAACAGATTCAATTAATTGCTTTGCAAAATAAGTTGAAAATTTGTTATTACCAAGAATTATAGAGTATTTTTTAGGACGCCGGAATTTTTTTAGATATACGTAGAACTTAAATTAAAAGTATCTTGTTAACCCGTAAAGCTACGTCGGTAACAAGTTTACGCTGCTGCCTATGTGAAACTCTTATTTTCCGCTGTAACGTTAACGATACTGCCAAGCAAAGTATAATCACTTTTTATTCCAAAAGGCTGTCTTGTTATTGTATTTTCGTAAGCAACTTTGATCGCACAGTAATTTTTGTTACGTTTTATAATATTTTTAAAAGTTTATAAACATTCTTCCCAAGATGAACTAATTATCGTTAGAAGTTCATATTACAGCTTTATCAGATTTTTAGATCCAAAAACATAATTTAAAGTTTCAGTCGAATTCGTGATCCGAAAACTTGATCCTCATCCAGTCAGTTAATTAACTTGTAAACTAGATTGACACTATAGCTATCATAAAAAATACTGCTAGAATAATGGCAAACAACTCCGATTATTTATCATGTTAACTTCTTCACTTATTTAAAGTGAAAAATGTGATTACCTGCACGGAGAGAATTTTTAGAGTAGAAATTACCAAGGTGCCTTGGTAGCACACGGACAGATAGTCAAAAACCGTAATATTTCCAGGTTTCTTATACAATTTATAAATCCCCTAGGAAAAACTACCATAATCACTTCAAAAAATACCAAATTATCTGAGTAAACATTACCAGGTACACTGGTAAAAATGACTAAATTTGAATTTTTACCACTATGGTAAAAGTTTAAAGTTGGCAGTCTATCCGTCCATTACAATTGAAACTGGTAATTTTGTCTCGAATATTTATTTATTAATTTATTTAAACTATTAAGCGGGCTCAAAAAGCCCTTGATACATGACAGATAATTAAAATAACATGAAACTTAAAATTAAGGTTAAATTTGAAATT
>JAWWEQ010000031.1:3257422-3281756 GCA_035583055.1 Torymus tubicola
GTTTTGAGAAAAACGCGTTTAAAGTTTGAAGCCGCGACTCGCACGCCGTAGAGTGCGCCAAACTAAAATCGACAAAATATACACTTGCAGTGATCCGATCTGTTTGAAATTTTTACACAGCATTTTTTATATGTTGTCCTTTCGAAATCCATTAAAAAAAAAATATCGATTTTTTGAAAGTGATAAAGTGGTATGAACCCTTAACGACTATTGTTCTCGAAACATTGTTTCTTTCTATTGCAATCTATAATAACAAATTTAATGTTTTTCGGAAGGAAGTTACATTATATAATCTGACAATTTTCTATTTTCTCATTAAACAACGATCTCTGTTCCATAAATCTTATTGATAACTTAACATCTTATCGTAGTACGCTGAAGGAGCAAGTTGAAGCAGCATTGGACTACACCTGCGTGCTGTTCGGTCAGGAGATCCTGAAAATCATTCCAGGTCGCGTATCTACCGAGGTCGACGCACGTCTTTCCTTCGACAAAGAGGGCAGCATTCAGAAGGCCCGCAAGATCATCTCAATCTATGAGGAGGCCGGTATCAGCAAAGACCGTGTTCTCATCAAACTCGCATCTACCTGGGAAGGCATTCAGGCTGCCAAGTATGTGTTTTTCTCTGGTTGCTTCGAAATGTGAAATGGAATTAAAGTAACTTTTTTTTTTATGAATTTTAGGGAACTGGAAGAGAAGTACGGAATTCACTGTAATCTGACCCTCCTCTTCTCATTCGCGCAGGCCGTCGCTTGTGCCGAGGCTGGAGTTACTCTTATTTCTCCCTTCGTTGGCAGAATTCTGGACTGGTATGTGTTGTGTGTGATTGTGGATGTCATTTTCATAATCAAAATGTAAAATTTTGAAGCTACTTTTCTCTATTCAAGTTAATTTTTTTGTATATTTATGAACTAAAAAGTCAGTAAAATAAATAAATAAATGTTTATAATATGTTAGTAGTTAACGGATTCTTTTTTTTAACTATTTTATCTTTTAGGTACGTTGCCAACACTGATAAAAAATCGTACGAAGGCAAAGAGGACCCAGGCGTCGTATCCGTCACGAAAATCTACAACTACTACAAAAAGTTTGGTTACAAGACGGTTGTTATGGGCGCCTCCTTCAGAAATGTTGGTACGTACTCCATTAACCACTTCATTGTGCCATCTATTTAATTCAATAATTCAGAAACTGCAAACTAACAATGTCATTTCTCATATCTATAGGTGAAATTAAAGCCCTTGCTGGTTGCGATTTCCTGACCATCAGTCCTAAACTTCTGGAGGAACTAGGCAATAGTAACGAGCCTCTCGCTCGAGTTCTCACCGTAAGTGATGCACAGAAATCTGATCTTCAGAAGATCAGCCTCGACGAGTCAGCCTTCAGATGGCACCTAAACGAGAATCAAATGGCCACGGATAAGCTTAGCGACGGTATACGCAAGTTTGCCGTCGACATGCGTAAGCTCGAGAAGCTCTTGCAGGACAAGATCCAAGCTTAGATGAGAAAGTTTTTTTATACGTCTTGATGTCGAATTGATATTTGCGAAGGATTTATAAAACGCCGATGATGTGAAAGATGTTATTCATTTGCATATCATTTTTTTTCTTAAATAATTGTTTTTTCGAATTTTTACAAATATTTTTTTTAAAAAGATGCATATATTTGTATATAAATTTATACATTGTGTAAGAACAGCTAAGGATTCATAAGTTTTTAAATACTGTATTAAAGATATATTTATGAAAAAAAAGTTGTCTGCTAATTATTCGGTCATAATTGTGACCTATTATCTCAATATTTATGTACTTATTATTGATTAATTTCTTATATTTTTATTGAAAACATTGGTAAAGTTTTTATTGATTCCAAATTCAATTTATAACAACAAATTTTTCATGGGAAAATTTCAGTGCATATCCAGAAAACCTTACGATTGTATATGTAAAGTAAATTTAATTACAATACAGAAAATCCCAAACATTTCGGTGCTATTTTTCAAACGCGATCGTAACGGTCAAACTTCCAAGCACAGCTCCGATACGTAACTACAAACATACACTCCAACGTAAACAACAATTTCTAATCGAGCCTTGCTTGTAACATTCCCAGGATATCGAATGATCAAGTCGTCGGCCCCATTATATATATAATCAGTATACATATCACCATCACCAGCCTCATATATATATGTATATATATATGCATCCTATATATACGGAGTAACAATCTCGCTATATATATTATATGTATATATGTGTGCGCGAGTGCGACGCTGCTGCCACATAACCGTGTGTGTGGACTGTAATAGATATATATATATAGTTTGGTGGTGGGGCTGTACAAGTACAACGTCGTTCGCTCGAAACTCTCCGCTATAGCTGCCTCTCTGCCTTCACTCTGTAGTGCATGTACGCAACCCCGCGACAGACAGAACAGACAGACAGACTTATATACGAAATAGAGAGGAAAAGAACTGGGAGAATATAGGTGTAATACAGAGCCGCACACCGCACATCTCCTTGGAATCGAGACGACGAGTGTACTATCAGCAGCCGAGTGTGCGATATATATATTTACACGCGGGTCTATAAGGTGAGCAGTAATCTTCGTAACGACAACAACAAAGCTCCATATATCAGTGCGCGTGTGTGTGCCCTTGCTCAGCCTGTGCCCTTCCTATTGTGTAAACAATCCAAGCGTCGCGCGTTCCAGGTATTATTATTTATCAAGCAAATTTTCTCTTTCACCGCGCGGGGCAGGTACAGGTGCCTAATATAGTCGAGGATGACGATTGATTGATTCAGTATCGCGCCTGCCGCTTTTCTCGTTGTTACGTTTTAAGTTGATAACGTATAAAGACAATCTGAGGATCCCGTAGTCACCATGTTTCGGTCTAACATGAAATGGTATAATTAACATAAGCGCGTTTGCCTCGCCGTGTGTGCTTCGTACGCGCGCGGTGTGTGAGTGTTGCTGCAGAGAGAGAGAGCCCACGCTTTCCTGTTCTCTCTCTTTCTCTTTTTCGCCCTTCGGTTCCTTTCGCTCTCTCGCGTACAGCAACGGCATGTAATAAAGTATCTATTCGTGGTTCCGTGTAGCTCACTCTCTTTCACTCTCAATTTTCCTTTTCCTCGCACTCGCTTTCGTGTATATCTATTTTTTCGTCTTTTCGGTAAGAGTGAGTGAGAGAGAGAGAGAGTGTGTGAGAGATAAACGGTGGGAGTGAGAGAGACGGTGACGGGGGAGGGGGGCAGGTTGAGCGAGTGAGAGAGCGCGAGATATCATGGGTTTGTAAAGCTCTCGTGTCTCGATCTTTTTCCAGCAAGGAGCACGACCACTCGTCGTTCTACAAATTCATTTCACAAATGGAGAAGAATCACAAGAATACGGACTGCTACTTTTTCTACTACTCTACATGCACCAAGGTGAGTTTTTTCCATTGTATTTTTATTGTTTAAAGTCGTTGTCGCAGTAGAGAGATTAATCAGAACGAGTTCTTGGGTTCTCTCGGCGACGAGCGGTAAGGTTAGGACGGCCATATTGTGTAAATATTTTCAGTTCGTTTTCTCCATCTGATAAAAGTATTGTTGTCTACCTTTATTCAGACTAGTAATTGCGGAAATTGATCAATTTAAATGATCTCACGAGCCATGGGGATTCGCAGTAATAACGTTTCTTTTGAAGCACTGCAAACCCACATTCCAGAAGTTTATTGTAGATTAGAATTTTCGTCTGTATAGAGTTGTAGCAGCTATTGAAATGTTATTTATACAATTAAATTTTCTACTAGGGGGACAGTTGTGGCTACCGCCATGAAGCATCTGCATTGGGCTGCGAGATTGTGTGCTCCTACTGGCAGGAGGGCAGCTGTCGCAACCAGCACTGCAACTACCGACACATGGAAATTAAGGTGAGCCTTTTATTATTCTAAAGTATATAATCGCAGACAAAACTGAACTTATACTTCAATAAACTATAGTAATCTCATTTTTTAACTAGACTTATGTTATTTTAAGAATGCATATAGATATCGCACTTTTACAAGTCAAGAGACATTTATGGATTTGAAACGTACATAGTAATATATTAAATTTTAGTAAATTAGATTATTACTTATACAGTTTTGTATTTAATTTCAGAAAAACCGCAAAGTGATTCCATGTTACTGGGAAAAGTTTCCCACTGGTTGTAAGAAGCCACATTGTCCATTCTTACATAGGCTGAATAGATCTGTAATACAGAATCCTATTGAACCAGTAAAGCCAACATCTGCACCAGCAAAGCCGGCCAATCAAGAATGGACAAATCGCCCAGGTACTATAATTTTACTTATTTACTAGTTTGAAAAATTTTAAGATATTTATGTTTTACATAAGTAAATTTGTGATAGTAATCTATCTAAGTATATGCCAATTGATTACATATTTCAAATTTTACATGACTTACATCTATTAAAGAATTTGTCAAGCTTAAAAATACAATTTTATAATTTGAATTTTATTACTGATTTACGTAAAGTGCAATTTGATAATTTAAATATGTATCTTAAAAAAACTCAATTATATTTAAAGATTGTGTTGATTGCTTATTATGAGTCACGTTTTTTAATAGAAAAAAAATGTGTTTTAAAGTTATAGTTTAATATCATGTAATGAATAATCCATAGAAACTTCTTTACTATTCCTGTTCTCAACTAATAAAATTACAATTACTCAGACTGCAGATAAGTAATTGTCAAATCATTTGACAAAAATAACAGATTATCAAAAGTAAAAATTTAAACAAATATAAAAAATCTCATGAAAAACAATCTATGCAACTTGCATCATAAGAGTAAACTGTTGAATTCATAATTGTTATAAAAAATTAACATTGTTATATTTTTACTCTTTGTCTCTTCGTGTGTGCAAAAGATGCGAAGTTCGACGGTAACAGTACAGAGTCGGAACAGGGCCGGGGCAGCAGCGAGGCCGGGAGCTTCATCAGCAGCCCGGTCGTCGACCCCCTCATCGTCAACTTCGAAGAAGGTATGAGGCTTTACTAGCCCCCGCGACCGTCCTTCAACATGCACTACCTCGCCGCGCCTGGCAGCCACCTACCCGCCCTAGCCTCCAGCCTTAACCTACCTCCACCCCTGCCGAATGCTCAGCCGCCGCCACCGCCCGCCTCGACACTATCCAGTAGTCTGAGCTTACCAGCGGCGGTGCGTGCCTCGAGTCTCGCCGCGAATTCGCAGTCGCAGTCGCCGTGCCATCATCGCTCGTTTGGCCCGCCCGCACCACACCATCACCATCATCAAGCGGCAGCGCCCCCAGCTCCGCCACCGCCTCAGCTACTTCACAACGTAGCGGCGGCCGTGGCTGCGGCACATCACCATCAGCGGCCGCCTTCTTTGTCGCCTCTGCAACCACCACCGCAGACGCCACAGGGTAATCAGCAGCCGAGTGGCTCACCCTTGCTACAGCGACCACCACCGGGTACGGGTGCCGCACCTGGAGCGGCGGCCTACTCGACGATGCACGCGGCAGCGGCAGCAGCTCAACAGCACCAGGCAACATCACAGGCACAGGCGGCGGCTGCGGCCTCGAGGCCTTTTCCCTTTTCCTTCTACAGCTTCGCTTCCTATCGGAGGTTCTGATTCGCCGCGATTGATGATAATGTTAGAGGAGGTCGGTCGCGCAAGTTTGTTCACGATGATGATGATGATGATGTGATGATGGAACCTATGAGAAAGGCTCCTACACGCGCGTGTGTCTGTTTGCGTGTATACTGTGCTGCAGCAACTCTTAGCGTTGTGTCTCGACTGTCGTTGTCGAGGGAAGCGATGTATTCGTCGTTTATTTTCGGATAGGATTGGATTTTGGTCGGCATATGTTTGAATTCGTATTATAAATTGTTTTGCATCGTCACAGAGACAAATTATTTTGTGTAGATTAGTTTATGAAACTTTTGTAATTACTTTACAAGCCTGGCAGAAGATTTTTCGAATGAAATTCGTACATATCTAGAGATGGGATTAATAATTTGTGTTGATTCAGGGCACAAGAGAAACGTAAACAAACATATACGTTAAACTGTATAAACTACGTATACACGCTTCCCTCAACGCAGACTTACTGTACGGTTTATATATATACAAGATTGTAAACCCACGTTTACTGAAAATATGCTAGAAGGAAAAGTAATTCTTTTTTACATTAATGTTCGTATAACAAAAGGAAATTCTTCTAATTTTGAAAGATTGATAATTATCTTACACGAATAACAAAAAATGAGTTGCAGTTAACATTTTTACAAATAAAATTCGCTTTACTTTTTTCGATTTTTACGCTAAATTCATAATAAGTTATTTTACAAGTAAGAATGCTCTCACGTGTGGACTTTAAATTTCGCTAACAGTGCAACTTTATTAAATTTATTTAAAGTTGGAAATATTTTATAGAAATATTATGATAGAAAAAATGAAAATTATAGCGACATGAAATCTCATTTACAATGTTTTACACTTGTTGAAATGATAATAAGCTCAACATTTATTTTAAACACAAAGTCTAGTCCAAGCTTCAGAGATTTCTTCAAAACCAAGTAGTGACATCACTACCTATATAACACTTCGTGTTTATACAAGGATAGCGAATCATGCAATATATATGTTGATAACGAAAAAAAACAAAAACAAAAATTAGAAGGGGAAAAACTAAATTTGAATAAAGCGCGCGGTTTCAAACACCGGTAAAGACGCATGCATACACAATATTGAAGAGTTTTTAAAAAAACTTTTGCAGGGGCGTCCATGACCAAAATTTGCACGTGAAAACACACTACTCTCGGGTGGCTATAGGCGTAGGTGGAGCAGAAGACGAACTATTATTGGCTCGACAGAACAAAAGATCATTGCACACATACGCTTTCTCTGCACGTTTATACCGATATTAGATGTACCGTATTCGGACGCTTCTTGATACAATTGCGAAAAAAATTTTTTTTTCTTTTTTACATTATTGCTCCTCGCCTGCTTTATTCTTGCGAATCGCTAGTTTTTCCTGTTGTTATTATCATTAGTTCGAATTTAATTATTATTTTTCCTCGAATCTCGCATAATAATCAATTTCAATGCACATACGTTTTGTAAACGTATACTTATATACATGACTACACACGGGGTTTTTAACGTAGCATAGGGTTCGAAACAATGAAAAGAAAAAAAAAATAAAAGAATTGTATCGTCGGTGATTTTTTGCTTATATATTAAATTGTTTTTTATTCTGTAAAAGCGATCATTCGTCGGATCATACATGTTACACACGCGATTGTTGCTACATTTGTATTTGTTTTTGTTTTACTTTTTAAAAGAAAACAAAAATTATTCTTATTATTTTTCAAAAAAAAAAAAAAAAAATGAATAATTAACGATACGAAGAGAATCGTTATATAATATACGCAGTCCGTCTCCGAGACTGGCGGACTTTAAACCAAACGGGTGCAATCATCGTCGAAGTATATTAAAAATTCGTGAAGCGAATAAAAAAGTAAATAAACTGAACCGTTACTTACGCACACCTGCGCGCGTTACACGAGGAAAAATAAAAAGAAAAATAATAATAATAATCCAATATATGCCTTCATATGTTTTGGCTTCGTCCGTTCGATAAATCGAGACGGCTCCGCGGGGTAATGATAGAAAGAGAGACAGGGATGAATGAATCCGTGGCAAAAGAAAACGACTGAGCCAAAAAGAAGCTTTTCGATAAAAAAAAAAAGAAAAGAGTACATAGAGTTATGTACGTTATAATGCGCAGGCCTATGTAATAACCACACGACGTGTTATATCGTGTCTCGTGCGTGCGGATTAATTAATGGTCTTTCTCGTCCAAACACATACATTCACGAATGCGGGTGAGTCTGAAGTCGACGCGTATCTGTCTCTTTTTCCTTTTTCAATTTGGTTCGTACACCTTTTATCATTCGATTATTATTTTATTTTCTAATCGTTCGATATTAATAATCGGTGTCCTCGTAGATTAGATTGTTTTTTTTATGGGAGAAAGGAGGGAGAAGCACTCGTGTCGAATTTTCGGAACTATGGCGGGAATTAATAACGTTGAAGAAAAATACGTACGTAATTGATATAAATATAAATATATATTATAATGAGAAAACTCAGGTTTTCGACGAGTACAGGAAGTAATCACTTAACTCACCTCTTTCACATACATATGATATTACCAAATATTATACACATCCACACATACAACCATTCTTCAAATACAAAAAGTATATAATCATACATACATACACAAGCACGTAAACAATACTCACACATTCGCATATATATAAATAAATATATATATAGTTTCGAGTTGAGCCACTCGGTCTCGGAGGAACCACACACGGCTTTTTAATGGCATTTCAAATACCCGTTCGCGGGATTATACTAGAGAGAGTAAATTCCGCGACTTAAATTATATCAATGAAAAAAAAAAAAAAAAATAAAAGATAAAATGAAAACAAGGGACACATACAAACTGAAGATACGCATAGTACCTAAGTGAAATTTTGTATATTGTTACTTTCGATTTCGAGTGTTCCTTATTTAAAAGAAAAAGCGAAACAAACTAATGAAAGATTGTAAATCTCGCGAGAATTTGACGTTTGTATCGAGAAACGAAACAAAAAGAAATGATGAGAGAAACATGAGTTGCTTCGAGTTGCGGTGAAACAGTGTTTTTGTGTAAAAGGGTGAACCCGATTTCCGGGGTAAAGCGAACAGAAAAAAAGTAAAAGTGAAGGACGGTATATATAAATAGATAAAAAAAGAAAAAAAAACTAGTAACCTGTGAGGTTACTTATAAAGAAAAAGATAAAAGAATAAATTCATACAATATACTGACTGTAAAAAAAGTATATTAAGTGAATCGCATATATGATAACAAATAATAAAAAATTCAAAAGAAAAAAAAATAAAAGAAGGTTAGAGTCGAAAGCGCAGAACCTTACAAAGTTCCTTGCGCGTAAAATAAGATTCATGAAAAGTTAAAAACATGAAGTGAAAAACAAAAAAAAAATCACTATCGTGTTATAAAAAAAAAAAAAAAAAAATAATAGTAATAAAAATATATATGAAGTACGTATATATTCACACGCATATATTCACACAAACACATACGAAATACAAGAGAGTGAATAATAAAAAAAAATCGTGTGAGAAAGAAAAATGAAAAAGAGGATGACGCAACGAGAGTAAACGGATTATATATATAAAATTACGTGTATTTAAACTACTAATGATATATATTTGTAATCGAGAGAGCCACGTGAGTCTCACACCGAGCGTAACACGAAATCCATGCGGCGCGTCGATCGCTCGTTCATTCGCCCTGGGGGTGGCTTTTTTTCTCGACCAAGAAAAAAAAATATATAACGAAATGAGAAAAATAATGTATATGTATGTGCGTGTATATATGACACGCGTGTATATGTATATGTGCACACACAACGGCTTACATACTTCTCATTGCAATCGATATTCTCCTGAACGCTATATATATGTATGTATATATATATCTATATACACACACACACGATATATCACATACACACGTACACACACACACACTTCTTCGAGTTTTCGCCCCCCTTATTCCGCGAGTGATCGATGCGACGTTTGCTTTGCGGGATTTCGCTCATTTAATTAGTCGATATCCGTATAATCTTCAGAGATGAAAGAAGAACAAAATTGTACGCGAGAAAAAAAAGCAGTGGAAATCTTGTCGGAATGAATTTAAAAAAAAATAGGATAATTAATTATATACTTACGTTCATGAGATGAAATAAAGAGTACGAAGCATAGCAGTCTCTCACACTTGCGTATATATATATATAAATATATAAATATAAAAAAAAATGCTACTAATAATAATAAAGGAAAAAAAAAATAAAATAAAGTAAAAGTAATAAAAAAAAAGGAACAATCGTTCCTTTACCGGTTGCAAAAGAAATAATAATAATAAACAAAGAGAAACGAGAGGTGCACTTATTGTTTTTAGAGAAAATGATGAATTGCAATCGAATAATCGACTCACTTCTTCGTAACTGAATTTAGCGAAACTATGAATAAAAAAAAATAAGAAATGAAAGCGTTTGTACATAAAACAGAAATAAAAATAGAAATGAAAAAGAAAAAGCGTAAGATTGCGACGAGAAAATTTAGAACGCAGAGAAGAAAAAAAAGTGCGTGGGTCGAAGTTGAAAAAGAAAGTGGAACTCTACTCGTGTGTATATCGGGAGGCGTATACGTTTCTTTTTCACCCTCGACCCTCTTCAAACTAGATATACAAATAATGAATGAATAAAAAAAACGAGAGAAAAAAAAATCCTAGTTTGATTCATCCGCGAAACGTATCAGAGAATAATAATTAAAAAAATGAATCACGAAAACGATTTATAACTAGAATTCTTATAGAATAATGAAGAAGTTTAATATTCCTCATTTTTGGATTTGTTTGTTACGTCTTCTTTAATTCTTATATCACTTGCATTTTTTTTGTTCGATCAAGTTTTTTTGCATTTAAAACGGCGCTCTCCCATACCTACATACAGCGTTCGATTTATTCCTCCCATAATCCTTAATTCACTTCCTTCCTCTCCTATTCCCCTTGTATTCCCGATAATTGCGAACACGATAAAAAAAGCGCTGCAGCGAGCACACGTCTTGCTAAATATTGTGTATTTCGAGAAAGAGAAAAATATGTAGTTAAATGTTTTTTTTCTCCCTTTTTCTTTCTTCGACCTCTGTCCTTAGTTTTTTTTCTGCCCGCGCGAAAAGTAATTTGTGTTCTTATACTACACTGCTACCTTCCGAAGGCGATTTTTTTCTTTGCATCGTCATTGCGAAAGAGAAAGGAACGAAAGAAAGGAAAGATAAGTGTGTTGTGAAGCCCTCGCATTGGCTGTCAAGTCTGCTCCTAACATTATCATGATACATAATAATACATTTTTGTAAGACGTTCAAAGATTAAGATATATTATGCAGCGTCGAATCGTACGGATTTCATTGTGAACGATACAAACTGACCACATGCTACTTCATACATAATTTGCCTTTATTCATAATGTTGTAATATCAACGATATTATCTTATTATAATAAAGCAATTCGCCATTCGTTGGCAACATTGGTTATTATGGAACCCGTGCGAAATAACGCCCCTGTATTCGAATTGAAAGCTTGACTTGGAGACTTCAGCGTCGAGACATACAATTATACTCGCAGACACGTGACGCGTGGATTCGACGGCCAATGCGATGGTTTTTGTAACGAATCAATGATTCTTCTGTATAAGAGATGCATATAGATATATAAATTATATATATATTATATATTATCCGGAGAGAAAGATGGGATAAGAAAGATAGAGAGAGTAAGGAAAAAAAAGAAAAGTAACGTAAAAGAAAAAAAATATGCTAATAAGCTAATGCGCATACTTATATGATCGATGTATAAGCTAATGGAAATCGATAAATTTCATCGAAAATATTTGGATTTCAATAAACTTGATACCTCGAAAATAAAAAAAAACAACCAAAATATAGTCTTGGCAAAGCTGTGATTGACACGCGCGAGGAATTCTTAAACTTGAGACTTTTCTCGTTTTGATTATTATTAGATTATTACTTTTTATTTACTTTCGATTCATATCTTTTCTTCTCTTTTCCTCGCTGTGTTAATCTTTGAACTTTGCTATTGTGATTTCTTTCTTAATGAATCCTCACACGAATTCAGACCTTGAACTTCCATTCTTTCATCTCCCAAAATTACTTTGCCTTATACCATCGTAACTTTAATATGTTCATTGTTACATATTTATATATTTACATATCGTCATAATAATGAAGTGAGCATTGAACATATTAAAAATATTTATGACATGATTATTTTTATTTTTTTTTTTAAATAATTCACTTACTGGGTCTGAAGAGAACGGTGAAGTACCTAATGAAGAAGACTTTCTGATGTCTATTTTCTGTATTTTCACCGCTTACAATAATTCCACATACATGTATATACTGAAGGAACTCAAGATAGACCGAAAATCCATAATTATTATCGTTACCGATCGATAAAGACATGCTCATACATGCTGGCTTGCCGAGAAAATGGTTCCATCGAGACTGAAGGATGGATTGCTCGAACTATCACAATTCCATAACTCGAATCTAACCGAAAGCACGTACAATCATAAACACAATTTATCAAAAGAAAAGCAAACCAAACAAGCTTAAAAAAACATACAATAAGGGCACTATTGTTGACATGAATCATCTCAAGAGCCATTCAAAAAAAAAAAATAAAAAAAATAACAACAGCTCGAGAGAGAGAAGAATGAGACAAAGAGACACGACAAAGAGAGCGAGCACCAACCGTATTTTTGTTCTTTCGTGTGTGTTTGCAGAAACGGACAGTGAGTCGGGTGTGCCGTCCCCGTCCAAAAACACCAGCAGCAGCACCACCTTTCCGAGCAGCAGCAACACGTTTAGCACGAGCAGCGGTGGTGTCAAGAGTCGCATAGCTTCGTGCAAGACCTACGAGGAGATCCGGTTGGAGGAAATCCAGGCTGAAAGCGCAGCGTTCTACTCGTACGGCGATTACGAGTACGCCGAGCCAGCAGGTGGCAAGGCAAAGAAGCAGAGAGCGGCTGTTACGAGCAGGATGTACGAGAAGCCTGAGGAAAAGAAGGATGTGATGGATTTCGAGGTACTCAGCCTTAGTCAGATCAGGATGATGAGAAAGGCGAAGCTAGAGGAAGCGAAAAAGGCGGAGCTAGAGGAAATGGAGAAGGAAGCTATGGTGAAGAAAGAAAAGGAGAAGGAAGACGATGAGTATTTGAAGAACGCACTGAGAACGCTGGATGGACTGATGGACGTCGTGAGGAGCGAGGAGCCACCGGTAAACAGCACTACCTTCATCGCGCCAAAACGCAAGCGAAATTTTGCAATGCCTCCTATGCAGGTGATAAACGAGGAGAAGACAAAAGTTGAGCCACCATTGAAGAAGCAAAAGACCACGGGGTCACGTGCCCCACCGCCAATTAGGCTTAAGAGACCAGGCCGCCTAATCATCCCTGTTCCCGATGATACAACCAAAGCTATAGAAGACGAGGAGGAGAAGAAAAAGATGAAAGCAGCAGCTGAGGAGAGACTCGAGGTGAAAGCAAAGGACTCCGACGACACGACAGCGAGTAAGCAGACTGGCGTCGAGGTGCGCGTCTGTGACAGCAGCACCGATGACAACGCCTCCGACGAGTCACTCACCGAGACCAAAAAGAACCTCGACAGTCCCGATTGCCTCGAGGAGTTGAAGACGCCTACCGAATGCGACAGTGCAGCGTCGTTGAGCATAGAGACAGCTGAAGATATACTCAAGGATATCGACGCGCTACTTTCGTGATCGATTCGCGCGTCGTGTACATGCTTAATCGCGTATTGGCATGTGTATATATATATATACGGACAATGCGAGCATTTTTTTTTCCATTGGATCTCTCACCACGCTTTGTTGGATTTGCGTGTGTGCATCTTGTTTAAGGTCAACGTGTTGTTATTTATTCTTCTATATAGTATTCTAGATCCTCCTGACTTTTGTTCCCAAAGAAAGGAAGAGACATGCAATGTATTTATATCATTAATGAAGTTACTGTAGGGTAGACGAGCGTCATATGTGCCGGTTATCACTTTTTTCTCTCCCCCCCCCCCGCCTTTTTAACGATATATACTTTCGGATGAGACTTTAGGATGATATATATATATGTATAGAACGAAGTGATTATCCGTAACGAGTCACTGTAAGAGGACTGACATTGCCATTTATCTTTTTAAACCTGAACGTTCTTGTTCTGTGTTTTTATTTTTCATTTCTTTACTTCTTTACTATATCTTCTTTGTTTACTTTCTCTCTATAGTATTTTTTGGTTAATTTTTGTTGAGAGATATTTTAAAACAGATCAGAAATTATGAAAGCCGTGTATTATTCTTAAATAATCAAATTGTACAAATTGCTAAGAAAAAAATAAATATATGATTGTTACATTTTTTAAAAGTATATATATATATATATAACGAGGTTTTACAAACTTCGGGGTTGTGTTTTATTTTTGCTTCTCTTTCCCCATTTCTTCCTGCTGCCTCTATAATATGCTGATAATAACGGGTAAGAATATATTATTTTTATATGCCTGTAGATCTGATGGTGGTGCAGAAGAAGGATGCAGAATGAAGAGTCTTTTGGAGTTTTATTTTTTTGTGGTTCAATCACACTATAATTTATTTTTGAATGTATAATAATTCATACGCAGAAACGATACTTGGCCTATAAGAGAAAATCACAATCGTCGTCGCTCCTCCACTTATAATATCTTCCCTTCGCCGTATTTATATATATAATTCTTTACTTAATCTTATTTCTCTCTCGCTCTTTTGCTTCACCACAATTTCAAAGAGTGTTGCACCGGAATACCGTAAATTAAGAGTCGGATTTCTCTTGTTATCATCGTCATCGGTAAGTATACTAAGGATTAGCATCAACTATATTTATATATAGATATTTATACGTATTTATATATAAATTACTGCCGATACCTCATTTATACGCTTTGTGGTGTGTGTCTGTGCGTGCATATACGCGTGTAATATATGTATAAGGGTGAGTTATGTGTATTCGTGTATGTTGTTTTATGCACATTAACAAACGTCCATTCGCTGATCGTTTTATTTTATTTTGTTTATTTCCATTACCTCCATTCGTTACACGAATATAAATAATATTGGCAATATCGACTTAAAAACTATTTTTTTTTTCTTATTCCTCTTCTGTTTCACTCTTTCTTTTTTTTTCTTTTTCTTTTAAGTTTCCCATACATTTTTCGTTTAATTATACTTCTATACGCGTTCTAGAAGAAGGGAAAATGCTTGACGGGAGCTGTGTGAGTGAGCGTGAACAAGAAAGGTTGATGATGGATCATGCGTTTCCTTTCTGTTATTTTTTTTTAACGATAATTAGCAGTAATAATGTGGTACAGTAAAAAAAAAAGTTGCATTACATTCGCGGAAAAGCGACTTTCCATCACTGAGTTCTTTTATGTGCTTCGTTAATCTATCTGTAGAGCCAAAGCTATGCATTGGAAATTATGTAATATTATGTTTGAATGATCATATAGGGTAATGCAACTTCTTTGTCTTCGCTTTTACAAAATATACAGACACGACATTATTCGAACGTTCACCATATTTATAATATTTATAATATGCAATAGCATCGGGCCGCCGTTTTTCCCCTCTTTTTTTTCCTATACATATACAATCTCGAGGATGAAATAAAAAAAACACTTTATACAATTTTATTCTCTTCAGATTTATCCGTGTGAGTGAGAATCTTATAACGCGGCGAAATATCGCGTCGCAAATAACGACGGCCCGAAAAATAATGAGTATCGGCGATTATACAATTAACCATAATAATTAATCAACGCAATATCGTACGGATAAAAAGTATATATAATATATATGTAATCATTAACCCTCGGGAATTTGTACCAACGTGTGTGCCGCTGAGGCTCGAATACAATCGCGCGTGTGTACTTCCGCTTCTTTTTTCATCGACTAACTAAAAAAATCATATATTATACACATTACACATTGGGTCGCGACATAATTATTGTCGCTCCACGTTTTTCCTTTCATTTTACATGTATCCGTTATTTCTTTTTTTTTCTATACTGTACAAGACTCGATCGACGGATTCTTAACGATAAAGGGATCATCTTTATTTTCTTTTGAATTCATTCATCATATTTACTTTATATATATATATAATTATATTTATTAATTTCACAAAGTTTTTCCTATCGCGTATCTCACATCGACCACTTCAATCTCCACCTTTTCACGGTTACTTTCAACACTTGTCATCTCTCTTTTCAAATTATACAACAATATCCACGCGCTTCTTCGTTCCTACTATAAATTCATTCAGAAAAGAAAAATGATATACTATACTATACATATCTCTCTCACATATACGCGTGCGTGAAAAGCCTTGATTTTTGTGCACAATATTGCATCGTACAATAACACATATCAAACAATAAAAAATAAAAATAAAACAAAAGAACAAAATTGCGGTGCGTATACATATTATATATAAATATACTCATTATACAAACGGTTCGCCGGATACAATATAGTCTTTTGCTTTAAATTCCACTGAAACACGTAAGGCACCGTGATCATGAAATTTCGAGTGGAACAATATATTATCACACGCACATACACACATTTCTCTTACGAATTCGGTCCTGAAATCTCGCGCATTATACACATTATACACACACATTCAATTCTCGTACACTGCACCATACGTAACAAAATCTCAGCACCGAATTCGCTCTTTCGAAACAAGAAGAAAAAAAAAACCACATATGGTCGCATTCTCGGACGTCGCGTGGCGTTGTGTTATACATAATCTGTATAATTCTCTTTGGACCGGAGAAGTGCGATGAATTGTTGGTATATATATATATATATATAGAATCGAGGCGGCGCTCGCTGTAACAGCATCATCATATACATAAACTTGCTTAGGATGCGATCGAGTGCCACGAGTGTCACTGAAGTCGTGGTGGCGACCAGTATTGTGCTGCAGCGCTCGTCATCATCATGTCCGGAGCTGGCTGACCTGGCACAGCGATCGGTACACTGACGCCCGGCGAGATCAAGCCTGGAAAGATATAGTATAGAAGAGCGTTTAGCAAAGAAATGTAATAGGTTGGGTGTACTTGATATTGTATTTGTTTTGTTACATTGATAAAATGAATTGTAAAAGTATATATATATTTTCTCTATAAATATGTACAACGTGTTAAATAAAATTTTTAATTAAAGATATAGAGAGTTTTTTTAACACTATTTCTTCTTTTTTTTTTGTAAAATGAAGATTAATTTAAAATTTATTATTTAACTTTAACTTTTGACTTGAAAAACTTTAAGGTTTGTAAAGCGTTGTTACTAAATCAACTATTAAATTTAATTTTAATTTTAAATAGTACAATCTTTCAACACATGTAGCGCATGAGATTAATATTGCCATGAAAGCCACGTTATATACGTGCAAAGTGTTTATAGCGTGCAGCGTTTGATATGCAAAAAAGCGTGTATCGTATATAAAGTAAGATAAACATACAACATATATATCTATATATATATACACAGAGTAAACCGTTGGTGCAATAACGTACGTATAATCACTGCATATTACAAAAAGCATCGATATCCATAAACCAAATTGTCCTGATCTTTAAACCTCAGCCCTTATATACACTACATATATATATATATACTGCACCATCGGTTTCTGCGCGTCACGCAAAATGTGTATATATTCCATTACCGATAATTCGCGTTCGCCTTGTGATATCATCGTCATCCTGCTCTTCCTCCACCTCCTCCTCCTCCTCCTTCGTCCCATCAACGAGCGCTGCCCCGAACCCCTTGCACTACACCCTACACACTCTCTCCCTCTTTCACCCTCTATATCTCTACCATATATATATATATATTATTTATATAAATATTCCCCCATCTCCATCATATACATATGATCCTCCGTAAACCGCATCTCCACCTCCTCAATACCGATAGTAACCGACGTGGTAAGCGGCGGTACTAGCGGCAGCGGCGGCGGCAGCAGCGGCGGCGGCGGCAGCTCTGTGATCCTTGGGCTAGAGCGCAAGCAGCGAGTGCAGCGAGTGCGGTATACACTCACCGGTCGAGCTGGCCGGATGATGATGATTCTGATGATGATGATGATGATGATGATTGTATTGATTGAGACCTGCTGCAGCAGCAGCTGCTGCGGCTGCCGCTGCCGCGTGGTAGGGTTGCGTTGGCGAGCAACTCGGTCGAGCGCCGTAGCCAAGATGTAGAGGCTCGTAACCGCCGCCGCCGCTTGTGCGACCAACGCCGACCGCGCACGAGTAGCCATTGTCGCGTTGCTGGAGACAAGCGCCTGGCGATGGACCCATACTCATACCCATTGGACTCATTGCCGAAGGGCTTGGATTTGAGGCGACGCCACCGCCACCACCTGAGAGTGTCGACATCGGTGACATCGAGGCGGCGTGTTGGTTCGTCGTTGGCTGACCATTTGCCACTGCGCCTGGTGTGCCAGGGCTGGCCATCGCGAACGACGGCATTGTTGTCATTGGGCTGAAAGTATAATGAGGGGAATGGGTTAGTTTTGGTATAATGGTGGCAGAGTTTTGAAATTTCTTTTTTTTTTTTCATAAAAGAAACCTACATAACTTAACGTTATGTTATTGAGTATACCCAATTCATTATAGTTTGCGTCTTGTATTTGTTGTGAATATTCTTTTAATTATAGCAATAGGAAACGTTTGTAACTGTTAAGAACCGAGTATTAACGTACGAATTAATCCGAGAACCCGAGAAGAAACATTTCAAATAATTTTTTTTTTCGATTTTTTCTACTGCCTGTGGTATATGAAATATTGATTTTTCTATTTGTTTGGGAAAATTTCACTCTCACTTATTTTCAATTTTCCTTTCACTTTCCGAGACAATTATACTTTTGCAAATTTCATATATTTATAAGCTCGAAACAGAAATAAGACCGTATGCGCGAATCAAATTATGTAAATTGAATTACAATATATTGTTGAAAATACTGAGTCTTTTCCGTTGCAATGTTCCAATTCACCCATTTCACATACAAAGTTTCTAAATCTAAACACTACGCCATTATAAACTCAAAAGCCAAACAAATAATCCATAAAAATCCTCAAATCTTACCTATACGAGTCGGGCATACTGGGAATTCCAGGATACACCGACGGCGCGAACCCATGATGAATCCTTGGCGGCGATGGTGCCTGTGGCGGTTGTCCACCTAATATCCCTGACGATGGTGGCGGCGTCGGATGATGTCCTAACGTCACTCCACCTGTATGTTGCTGTTGTTGCGGCGGTTGTTGCTGCTGTGGTTGCTGCTGCTGTTGTTGTTGTTGCTGCTGCTGTTGAGCTTGCTGCTGTTGCTGAGGGTTGTCCCTTCGCTGAGTGCGCAGCTTCTCCTCGCGACGCCACTTTGCGCGCCGATTCGAAAACCAGACCTGAGTTTATTGTGGACGAGACAGAGAGACGAATCGGTTGGTCAATCGCTATGCTACACATCGACGATACGGAGAAGGAGAGAAAGAGAGAGAGAAAGAAAGATTGGAGTTGAAGCGAGAGACTATAGAAGGAAATGGGATATGAGTATTATACTATGGTGTAATATAAGTAAATGAAGGAATCTTGGTATAGAAATCGTTTATTTTTCTCAAATTTGGGAAATGACTTTTTTGAAGCGATTCTAGCGATTTTGGTGATCTTGCTAGAATGCTTCACACATGAGAGAAGAATGAACGATTTTCATATCAGCGAAGCATTACAGAGATATGGATATAAAATGGTATTGAAATTGGTTGTATATTAGTATATACGAATCTACGATACTGTTACTATTGGAAATACATTAATGTGTTAATCAATTATCGCTATAAGAACAATGTTAGATTAATTACGATGATAAAATTGGAACTCTAATAGTTAAATACTATATTAAAACATTCTAAAATATATCTTCCATTTAAAAATAATATTACAAATCTAAACTATTTACAGATTTTTCAAAATTTGCATATACTTTATACTAATATCAAAGTTTATATCGATTCAATAGGATAATACGAAATATGTAATCTTATTGAAGTTACGTAATATTTTAAGTTCTGTACTTTACTACAATATTATATATATATATATATATATACAGGTTGTCAATAAAGTCCCGGGACGGCTGAATATTTTCTAAAGTACTTCATTCCTTTAGTAATTTTGAACAAGGAATTAGCATTAATATTAATTAACATTAATTAACATCGGATTCCTTGTTCAAAGTTACTAAAGGAATGACCTTGACCGTTTTCAGAAATGAAGTACTTTAGAAAATATTCAGCCGTCCCGGGACTTTATTGTACCCTGTATATATATATATATAATACAACGCATGCGATACGACATTTTCAAATATTTTGAACTATATACTATATGAAATCCAAAGAGAAAAGAAGACAGGACAATAGTAATACGTGAAAAGCGATTGTATCAGGTGTATCACAATAAATATGACAATATTATATAAAGTGAAGAAAAAAAAGAAGAAATAACTTCATTCCCCTCTATACGATACCTGTATCCGCGCCTCGGGTAATCCGATTTTCCCAGCTAGTCTCTCGCGCGCAAACACGTCCGGATAGTGGGTGCGCTCGAATTCCTTCTCTAGAGCATCGATCTGCTCGTTGCTGAAGCTCGTGCGGTTACGCTGAAGTTTGCGCTTCAACCGCAATCGTGCCTGGTCGTCGTCGGCACCTCCGGATACACTGCCGGCGTTGCTGTTGTCACCGCCGCTGTTTGTTTCGTCCGAGTGAACGCCACCTTCGAGCTCGGCTACTGCGAACAAAATCAAAATAGACGGGATGGTTATAAGTGTTGGTAAATATATATATATATGTAAATGTAAATATATTGTGGCGATATAAAGATTGTTATATTGTGGAGTATAATTTTAGATCTATTTATTTAAATATTAATAATTGTAAATGTTTTCCCTTTCTGTGATATACTGTAACCTCCATTTTTTTTAAAAGGATTAATTTTCTTCTTCAATAATTTGAAATATAAATATTTACTAATGTATTTCATAATCTACTTTTTAAATATATAAATTTAAAGTTGCATCCGCGACGCGATTACTCACATTATATATAGTCATAAGCACATTCATCAAAGATCGTTTAATTGAAAATTCGCGATGAACGCGCGCGGTGCACTTCACAAGCGATAATTTGTGCGATGCGAATATATACACACACACACACACACATATATATATATATATACAGCATAATGATGCGAGCTCCATCGCGTATAAAATTCATAAATTTAACGCTGTATTTAACGCCCAACAACCGATAAATCCGCTCTCTCTCTCTCTCTCTTGTTCTTTTTCTCGTTCGATGGGAAAAGATTTTCACTATATATATGTATATTCTCATGCTACGATCGCCTTGACGCTAATACCCTCCGTTATCTCTCAGCACCATACACACACACACAAAACTTCTCGAAAAAAAAGGCTACATCACACCGAAAAAAAACCACCCCCGCACGTATATACCCAAAAGGGGCGGAGAAAAGTGTACGTATGTGTGTACACACGCGTATTCTCTACACCCGCACCGTATATATGTATAACGCGAGTGAAAAAGCGAACGCGTGAGAGAGAAAGAGGGAGAGATAAAGCGACGTGTATATATATATATATATGTATGTATACATATATAGCATATATATATATAGCGACAGCCGCAAAAAGCGCCGGCAGAGGAACTGACAAAGAGAAAACGAGAAGATGAGATACTGCTCGTGAGCGGAACGAGCTAAGCACGCGTTCCACCGTCGACGGTGCGCGCAACGGGTAGGGAGGGAAGGGAAGCCTTATCGTCGGTTTCTGGCTGAGCGCGTCGGCGCGTCACTGTACGAACGAAGAGGGGGTGGCAGAGCAGGAGGAGTTGGAGGTGGAGGAGGAGGCACAAGGAAACGGCGATAAGACGCCCAGAGAGAGGGAGAGAGAGAGAGATGGGGAGCTGTCGCTAAAGTGAGAGGAGAGACGGAGGTTCTTGTGTCTGAGGGTATACATGACGATGGTGGACACGTGTTTTTGCTAGTGTATTATAGGCACGGGACTGTAGCGTGTGTGTGTGTGATTTTAAGAGGTGTACATTGGTCATTTGTCTTTGGTATATGGTCAAGAGTATATATATGAGTGAAAGCTGCGAGGTGCAAGTGTTTTGATGGTTGTGCTTTTGAACGACAACGTTGATTATATAGTAATGACTATATATGTATATAATGCAGCTTTATACATAAATAAGCCCATCTCTCGAACCAACCTCTCAACGTTTTATATTCACTTGTAACAGTAAGAAAAAGAAGAAAAAATAAGAAAATTTATATAAATATATATGTACGCGAGCATTTAAAAGAGCGCGAATATAAAGATAAAGCGCGCTTGAATATCCGTTTTCCGAGAGAAATGGAGAACTATGGTTCTTTCTCTCGTTCGCGTACATCCCTCGGTTATCCTGCAAAGTGATAATAAATTCGCGACGGGAGCCTATTATATATACGCGGTGCGTGCGCGTTCTGCGCGATGCGTATTATTATACATTATGTATATATATATATGGAAGTGTGAATGTGCGAGTGGTATATATACATATATAATATTACGCGCGGTTTCGCAAGCGGTTGAAGTTGAAATTTTTGTGAATGCTTATGTAATTGTTATTGTTCGTTAGATGTATGTTTGTACGGTAATAATTGCCTGGGTTCATTAAAGATTATAAAATATTTTACTGAGAGGAGGATTTATTTTTATAAGAAAATATATATGTTAAAAATTATATATTATATCTCATATTAACTATGTTTATGGATGTTTTCATGTGTGTTGTTAAAAAAAAAATTCAATTAAGATTGACGGTTATAATATAATATATTAACGGTAAGTGAATCTCTTAGTGATATTTAAAATTTGTATTAAAATAAAGTGTGGTATACGCTATCCCCCATATAAACCAGTTACATCGAGTTCGGCTTCTTCTCACGGTCTATTTGATGTTTTGTTCAAGAAATATTTTAAAATATATTATTAATTTATGAAAAAAATAATTTAACTTAAAAAAAAATTTAACTTAAAAAAAAATAAACAATAAATTTATAAAAATAAAGCACAAAAGATTTTAATGGAAATTTCTATACATATTAGTATTAACGATCTTTATACATATAATCGAAGAAAAACCTTTTGTTTCTCTTTTATCATATTTTTAATAAACACCGCTGCAAATAAAACCTCGTATCATTCGCCTCTCTAACCGCGTACGAAAATTACGTTAACCACGACCCAAAACATCCTCTCCCTTCCTCGTATCCAACCGCGCGCGTTTAACTCTTCCTCTCGCGCGCTCATTTTGCCTCTTTATACTCTCCTCGCAGCTGCACTGCGTTGCGCCACATATACACGCATTCTCGTTTATACATATACATTATTACAGTCACACACGAGGCAAACAAAACGGTATTAAACACGGCGGAAAACGACGCTACGTTTCGGTATGTGTGTGTGTGTGTGTATATATATATCGCAGTTTCCCCCTACTTATGCGAAAGCTCTTTACTCGCTATTTAACGACTTAGAGAAGACGACCCGGTGACTTCCGCGTGCGCGCTCGCTCAGCCCCTCCGGAAGTTCGGCGAGCACGCGGATTATGCGCGAGAGAAAGTTTACGGCGCACGAGTGTGCGTGGTTCTCTCTCTCTCTCTCTTTCTTTCGTGGCTACGTGCCAGTTGCCGTAGCGGAGAAGAGAACGAGAGAGAGAGAGAGAGAAGTGTGGGGGTGGAAGCTTATCTTTGCAGTTTGTAACGAACGTATATACCGAGCTGGTTCCGAGGGTGTGTATTAGGGAGAAGGAGGCAAGTGGAGGTTTGCGATGTTGCAGAGAGATAAGACTGGATTTTAGAAATGTGAGGGTGTTTACGTGGAACTGCAGTGGTGGATGGGGGGGGGGGATACGTGGTATATATATATATAGGGAAGAGAAGGGATTTCATAGGGTTAAAATGATATTATGCGTGAATATATATAGTAATATGCTATGGTATATAGAGTGTATAAAAATGTTATGTCGGTATATAACGTAACAAGATTGAATATAGTGTAATTCGTAATTAAAGTAAAAAAAATTACTATACATATTGTGGAAGATTATATTTTTACGAAGTGTACAATTATAGTTTTCAATTTTATTAGAAAAGCATACTCATTACGCAATGCAATCGTCTTTTGAGCAATAAAGATTATGAAACGAATTTAAAAAAGAACCACGACACTTATTATTGTGTCACGTCTGTAAACCGCAGTCAACGATGATTATACTATATCGATATACGTATATACTACATGAGCAGCAGTCGCGTGCTCATTGTACCGCGATTTTGCTAAACTTGTTTGCCGGATTGCAATGTGTCTATACATATAGGGGCACTCGAACACAAGGGATGTCGAATTTGAAAACAATTGCGCTTGTGTGCGCCTGTTGTATACGCCTGTGTCCAAACGGATATCCGGGACTTGCTTGTATATATACGCGTATATAAAA
>JAWWEQ010000031.1:3281856-3316882 GCA_035583055.1 Torymus tubicola
ATATACACGGGGGGGGGGTACATCGCTTGAGTTATATGGAGATGATATTTGTGCAAGATCAGCGGATGGTGGGTTAATTTTTCTAGACTTATTATTGTTATTAAGGTTGGATACTGCTTAATGGATATATATATGTATATATACATATCCTGCCCCTTTTGAAAATTCATGCCAACGAATGACACGCTTTCTCCCTCTTCTCTACGGAATCATCAGGCACACTGCACAGTTGAATATATCCCGGACTACCAAAACACCTCCTCTGCGCTCCCCCCCTCCCCATCCCTTTTAAACGTACAGCACATCTGTGTCGTTTTCTCGTCTCACTTTACAAAACGTTCGCATTATCGCGGCTAATGACGTATAATAGGACCCTGTCGACCATTTTTTTTCTCTCACTGTCTCTCTCTCTCTCTCTCTCTCTTATATATATATATATATATCCGAGGGTGCGAAATGTCGTGCGTTCCGCTGTGACGCCTCTGATGTATATATGCGAGAGACGATTATACGCGTCGGGCGTTTTTAAATCGGGAGAACTGGATATGGATGCAGGTACAGACGTATATGTGTTAGTGTAATAACGGTGGCAGCCATGGCTGTTGTACGATTGGACGTTATATAGAATGAGCGTGGGGTTGTGGAAAGTCTACATATACGTGGTATCCCCGTGAGTGGATGAATAGGATGGGAGAGAGAGAGAAGCGCGGGAATGACATCGGATGATGGGTGAGGTGAGAGAATGTGAGAAGGAGGGGGGGGGGGGGGTGCGGTCGTGATGGAATGATGGTGGCGAAACAGAGGGTTGAAAACGCATGAGTTGTGCGTTGTTTTTGGAAAAATTAGGTAGAGTCTAGTGTAGTATAGGCATGTGGTTGGTAGTGGTAGAAATATGTATAAAGCAGAATGTTACGTTTTAGGTGCAAAACGTTAAAATTTTATATAAGCTTTATTTGATAGTATAAATCAATTTGATTTTAGTGAACGTTAACTATGATATAGATATAGTTTTATATATATATATATATATATATATATATATAGCAAAATATCACGATACTATTTATACACACACACGCGGTTTAATGAATTTCCATCGTAAGGTCATTATCATTTGATTTTCAATAGCCGCGTACACTCGAAATCCTTTAAAACTCCATTATATAACATAATATAAGCCAATCACACAATCGACTACACCGTCCTCTTTTCCTCTCTTTCTCTTATTCTCTCTCTCTCTCTCTCTCTCTCTCTCTCTCTACCTTTATACCGGAGTAAAATCGCCGAACGATAAATCAAATCGCGCGATATCACTGACGATGAATATAATACGCGTGCTGCGACGGACGCGCTAAATCGAGAGAGAAATTAATCGCGCGTATTTATTATCACCGCGCTGTCGACCGATCGCACAGCGCAAAAAAGGCGTAGAGTATGAATTGCAAAAGGAAGACGATTATATATATATATATGCTGTGTGGCAATTATATACACGCATATATATATATATAATATAGAGACGAGATCGAGAGAAATATCGGCAATACCTACGCGTGCGCAGCGAGCTGTATTCTGCGCCCGTCGGACAAAATAACGTATAGTGTGTATATGTATATGTATGCAGCAGTAGTGCATTAACTCTTTGCTTTATTTTGTATATATATACGGTCTTTGACTTTGCGCCGATCAGGTTGCTTTGATGTCGTGTTTTGAATTTAGTCGTATGAAAATTTTGACTGTTGTAGATTTGTCTGGGTAAAAAATAAATCATTTTGCAATGACTCACACTACAGGTACATTGATTCACCTTTATATATATATATATATATATATATATATATATACACGTTGAAATCTTCAACTTCGAAACAACACAATATATAACCCACTAAATTTTAAAAAGAATCCTCGTATACAAACTCATGTGCTCATACAGCTACTTTTTCTCTCCACTGCAAAAACGTTCGTATCCAGAGTGTGTGTGTGTGTGTATATATATCATAGCGTACGAAATCGACGACTCGCGGAATCCTCTTTGCCCGAGAGCTCGTAAGCTTCCTCCCCACACGGTAAATCTACTTATATATGCGCGGGAAAATTCGATTGAGTCGTATTCGCATACGTAATCTTCGAAGCCCGTGTATGTGTATAGTATAAAGGGGAGTAAAAAAAAAATGATGGGAAAGGCGAAAGTGTACGCGGTACTAACGTATGTAGGGGATGGTCTGCGGAATTACGAATGTTATGCGATGTTCTTTTAAAGAGGATTTGAGAGTGTACTGCAGACACACACACACACACACACATATATATATACACGTCGTAGATGGAAAATGTGGTTTTGGGATAATTTGGTTGGATGTTTTATTGGCAATTATTATAAGTATAGAATTTATTGTATATACCTGTGAGTTGCCTTTGCAAGGATAGTTTTTTTTTAATACATACAGTATTTTTGAATTTTTACAAAAAGTCAAATGGAAAATAAAATCATATACACTTATGTAATTTATTTCATCACGTAATTTTACAAAGATCCCTTTCCTCTTAAAGCATTCGACTTCTCCTCTTCACCAAAAAAGCGACTACACTAAATTTCGCTAACGAAACCGAACCAACTCCTATAACAACATCAACCACCTCCTTCCAAAACGCGTACATATATATAACAATTTACTTCTCTTTGTACCCCTTCCCCTGTCATATCCTCCCGCCGCTTACAACTTTCCGCCAAGAATTACACTCGCGCGCATAGCGCAAGTTTTGATTCACGCGGGCAAAGTTAGTCGCCATCTCCTTCCCATTAAATACATACATGTATATGTAACGCATAAGGCCGATTACTTCCGGCCTCTTGAACGGCGCGCGATGTACTTTTGCTCGCCCGCGGGTTTCCCCTTTGCTGTATACTTCTTCTTCTTCTTCTTCTTCTTTGCGTCTTTTTACCCCGTTGCGAAGCTTTCGTCTTGGTATTATATGTACGATAGTGTATGTGTACATACACATACGTATATAGTATTAAGGCAGAAGAGAAAAAGTTTCATTTGCGCATTTTTTTTAATATAGAAAATGCGAGACGAGCGCTTTAATCTCGATGCAATTTTTTAATTGAAATTCCTAGTGATGCGTGATGAGGTGTGGATTTACAATGCGAGGGTGGCGATGTAATCCCGGAGCTTCGGATAAGTCAGAGGTTGACTGAAGAGAACAGGATTAAAGAAAAGGCATGCCTTTTTGTAAAATAGTTATATGTATTTACAGACAAAATTTCATACTTTTGCAGTTTCAAAATATTCGACCTTGCAAATCTCATATACCCAAAAAGTCAAATATATATATACACGACTTCACTTCACTTCTTGTAATCCGTAATTGCAATCGCAACAAGTTACTCCCTCTTTCCCTCTTCTTCGTCCTTTACCTTGTTCCCGTGGCAGCGTTTGCGATTCTCAACTCTCCCCCGTTGGCGAAACCGCGCTAAGCTCTCGCAAACTTTATCTCTCTCTCTTCACGCTTTCCCGAACAAGCGCGCAGCGGGATTCAGTTATATTATACCTAAGCGCGTTTTCTTCGCTTAATTCGCTCAGTTTACACCGGATTCGCTTGCTTACGCTATGGGGGGTGATTTATCATCGAATTATAAAGCTCTCGGTATAAGCGCTTAATATTGATTTCAATGCGTTGTAGAGGGTGGACTGTGATTTTAATTGCCGTGCGTATATATATATAATAATGTGCCGGATTGGGCGTGGTGTAATTTATACGAAGTTGTCCTGCTTTCAGATAATGGATTATATAGAGGCGGGTTTGGTACTTTATATGAATATTATATATGGATTTTACTGATTGGAATCGTGTAAGGGGTAAACTCAAAACTCGCAAGAATTGTATATAGATTATACGAATAAAATGAAACTAATATAATAGGAAAGAATATATATGTATGTCGGAATGTATATTAACGGATACTCACTAAACAGTCCTTGTAATATAATCATCCATTTTTTCTGTACATTAATTTGAAAATGTTCGAAGAATCGTTTGTGAAAAACTGCATACATTAAGTTAATCCATTAAGTTATATTAATTCTCGACTAACCTAATCATTTATTTTTTTACCTCGCCACAACGATAAAAAATAACCAATTAATCTATTTACCTTAAAATCCAATTTCCCCCTATACGCGCACACAAAAACTCACGCTAATCGTCACCTATTTTCACCTCGAAAATCCGCCGTCAAGTCTCCCCATTTCCGCGTAGACCATTCAAAAGTGGGAAAGTGATTAAACGAGCACAGACGACGACGACGACGACGACGACGTGCCGCTAATATCGCGAGCAAACTCTCTCCGCTCCGGCGCCACGCTTGGTTAGACGCGCAAACATTGACTGACAGCGTCCCGACTCCGCACCGTCGTGTATATATAACTACTACGAATACTACTACTACTACTTATACTACTACTACTTTTCTGCGTCTCGGTGTGCGTTTAAGTATACATATACACGTGTATACAGTGCTTTATTACGGGTTTGTTGTACCGAAGAGTGGGACTTTCGTATAGATGTTTGCAAAGGGATTTTTTTCTGTACGTGTTTCTTTTTTGGGGGGGGGGGGGTGTTTGGGTTTGGAATTTGAAAGTTTCGTGGTGTCGAAGAGAGAGAGAAAGAGAGAGAGAGATCGATTTATTTGCCTTCACGGCAAAAATTAAAATACGTTAAATATGTAAAAATATAAAACTACAGTATGAAAATGAAAAATACAATATAAAATGTAATATAAAAAATAAAAATAAAAATAAACATCGAGCACGTATAAAGCAAAGAATAAAAAATTAAAAATAATGTACAGGAAAATACAGGTCGATGTAATATAAAATACACGAATTAATAAAATATAATATAAATTCAAGTTGATAAATACAAGTCAATCTTCGTAAAACACCAAGTAGTCAAACAGAAAGTAAAATACTAACTTAGTCAAACAACAAAAAAAAAACGAAAAAAAACAACCAAAAAAAGGAATATAATATAAGCCAACAATGTACTTAATCAATGCGTGCGCAATACACTTATATAGCATTACGTAATTCAATTAAAACACCATTCCTTCCTCCTATAAATATTCAATGCGCACCTATAGGCCGGCCAATATACATATTATGTCAACCGCCTCTGCCGCCGCCACTCACAGCTTATAATTTCATTGAACTCATCCACTATATACATAACCATGATTCACGATTGTCACCCACCTCACGTATATATACATACGCGCGTCTTTATATGACTCATCAATTTAATATTACCACGTATTATTTGTCCCATCCAAAAAAAAAGTAACCCTCGTCGATTACATCTAATGCAAACCGATAAAGACGTCCTTTCCCAAGGACTAATATATACCAACACTGCATGTGCTCAAGGCTAGTAGAGTACGCGGTAATCGTCGAAATAAGTAGCCACTTGGGACCTCCAGCAACTGGTTGCCAAATGTATCCCCAAGGAATCGCAGATATATATATATATATATATATAATGTCAGAGAGTGAGAGTGCGCGAAATTGAATTATTTATCCTATGCAGGGGCACTGTGGGTACGCGAGAATGACAATCTCGTTGTTGGCGAAACGCGCGAAATTTATGGTTTCCGTGCGCGGCCGCATTCGATTATTATTCGCGGGAGGAGAGTGAGAGAGAAAGAGAGAAGTATGTGTATTGGGCAATTTTGCGTGCATGTATGTTGATGCGGTGTGAGGATATTATATAGTGGGCGCAGGGAAAAAGTGGAAGAGAGTTTATGATTCGGTTATATATTATTTAAATGAATCGGTTATTCGGGAAATTGATAAGAAAAGTGTCCGGTTTATGCGTCCGCAAGTGAAACGCTTTTCATCCTAGTATTCGCTCTTTTAATTATACAGACTTTGACAAATCCCCAAGTTAGTGAATAGCTCGTTGAAATATTAAAAAAGCAAACGGTTATAATCTTATTTCTTTTGTCATCTGATTATATCATTCTACATTATTGCTATCATAATAGATTCATTACTATATAGAACTCATCAATTAAGCAACGCATCGATTAAGTTATTCCCTGGTCTCTTACCTCAAAACTATCAATAAAGCAAGCCAGTATATGTAGTCTAATTACATATTACTTACTCTATTGAAATTTTATAAAATAATCGTAAAATCAGTTCACGAATATCCGAAAAATATCTTCACACGAATCAACTATAAAAGGAGCTATATATTATAAACCAAAGTGTACCCTAACATCATTAATCCACAAGATCAATCATCTACCACACAATTTTAACACATCACGACACCTCACCAATCGTCTTTTGCAACTGATATCACCGCACCGACCAAACACAATTTAGTATATAAGTATACTTACACGCGAGTACTGAAAGAAAAGTAAAAGCAGCGAAAGAAAACAAAAGTCTCAGCTGCGTATATCTATATATATATATATTTTTTTTTTCGGCTTCTCGATCCTCCTCTCGAACGTGCGACTCGCGTATGTACAATACAAAAAACAAAAAAAGGGGGGCACGCAATTCGCAGGCCGGTCACGCGTACCGCCGTCGGAGGCAATTACTGGGTCGCGGCGTTAATGTCGTAAGCGTGCGCGCGTGTCGATGATCATCCGTTTCTGTATATATACTCGCGCACGATTCTTGGAACGTGGCGCATCCTTAGCGCCCGATTTAACAGGCGAGATATTGTTGTTTTAGATAATTGTTGGCATGGATGTATAGATTATGTGGATGTCGGTCGAGTTGAAATTGTATTCGTGTCTATAGAAGTTGGTTGATGAGATTTCTTGGTTATTTTGGTTTTGGAAAGAATTGAGGTTTTGTTGTTGTTGTTTTTTTTCGATAGTTTTTTTGTTGTTGAGATTGTGAATTAAGGTAATGGTTTTATTAAGCTTTAGGAACTATTCTTTTGGATTTAATTTAACAAAATGCTTTCGTGATTCGTATATACACGCCTATATTTATGAATTGAAAATTGTAATCAATTATCAATTAAAAATATTAACGAACTAGATTTTTTGTTAATTTGAAAACACATACTATTAATGATATTCACAATAATAAAGAAAACAATTTCATAGGCTAAATTGTACAATGTACATAGATTAACTCGTTAAATGTGAACGTACGGGTTACATAGTCGGGCTTTGAACTTTGAGCAATAGAATGATTTATTTCTTCTAAGCGCAACTTCGCAAAAGAATTATTCGTTCGTTCGTTTTTCTTTTTTTTTTTCGACAAACTAATTTGGCAGTTTGCCGTTATATTTCTCAACATAGATAATAGATTGTTTGTGAATTATTCATGCCCTTGGCTTTCTATTTTAAAAAGTTGAAAAATAAATGTACAATAAAATACCTAGCAATTATCTAGGTTTATGTATATTACTCTACCAGCCTATATAGTCATTCCGTTAAAAATGGTAACAGAGAAAAAGGTATAATGAAGTAATGAAAAGATTACACCATAGTTAATTAGAACAACGAGACCGTATATAGTGAACTAAAGAAAATAATTTTCTTTATATTAAAAAAATGAAAATCATCGGCAGAACCGATATCTCCTTTTAAACTTATATTACAATGAAAGGGTGTGCTTTAACATCAATCGACCTCTACCTCATACCTTCACTCCACAACAATCCTATGCCAATTCAAATCGCCAGAACTACTCTCAATTTCTCTGGTTCTCTCTCACCGCGAAAAAAATCTCTCTCTCTATGTGTCTTGCACATATACACGCACAAGCTACTCACCAGAGGCAAAGCCAAAAGCGAGAAGCGAACGTTCGTCGTTGGTTTCCCTAAAGATATATATATATACAGTATGTATATATATATAAGCTATGTGGGCGCGCAAGTACGATGGCAAACGAATGTGCCGGCAGCGCTGTTTTAGCCCCTTCATAGACGATTAATCCAGTTTACTCTCTCTCTCTCTCTCTCTCTCTCTCTCTCTCTCTACGGGAGGCTAAGCCAAGGGGTTGAGCGAATCCGCACAACCGCTCCGTAATCGCACGCGTGTTCCGAGTTATATAGAGATGCGGATGAGATTAGAGGGAGTATGCGCGTACGCGTGTGTGTGTGTGCGTTTATGTGTGCGCAGAATCGATGTGCATTTTTCTGCGAGGAGAGCTATAGAGGGCCGTAGCGGTTTTCCTTAATCTGGTTATGAAGAAAAAAAAGGGCGGTAGCATGGTATAGACATATTTTTTTTTTCATTTTATATGCGTTAATGTTATTTTAATTAAAACAAAAACTAGTCTATTCGTAAAAATTATTTGTGAGCATTGGTATAATAGGTACGTCATATTACAAAAGTTCAATAATTGGATTCTCGCATATGAAACGTATAGCAGAATATAATACTTCGTTGTTCGCTTAATTTCATTATATCGTGAATAGCGGAGTATATATAGGTATATATTTATATAAATGTAGCCCGACAAAAGCTTGACTTATACGTTAATTCCCAAATCTGTTGCTTTCCCCAAAAATACAAACTTATAATACAGAAAATCCAATCCAATAACTCACTCCTCAATTTTCATAAATCATCCGCACTGTAACGTCCTGCTACATACCTCGTTCACATTACCCTTATTCCTTCTTTTTTTTCTTCCTCTTCTCCCTCATAAATATCCATACGATTTATACTTATATGTATATATATCAAACTCGCGCAACCCATGCGCGTCGATTTACGCCGACCAGTTCGCGTCGACAGCAAAAAAAAAAAAAATCCGAAATCTCTCCTATATACTATATATATACCCTTCCACCCAACTCAAACACACATACACGCGCGTTGGCTCACCATTTCACGTGACTTTGACATTACGCGAACCCCTGGGCTCATGCGCGCACGTATGTATGTATATATATATATATATAAAGAGACAAAAATAGGGTAGAAAAAAAAGAAGGAAAATACAGTGCTGCTACTGCTACCGTCGTCGTCGTCGTCGCCGTCAGGGAGAGAGAAACAGTAGGCGAGCGAGAGATCAAAAAAGCGAGCGAGACAGACTCCTATACAGACGCACGTACACACACACATGTATAGAGGTACACATACATACATACAGAGAGCGAGAGAGAGACAGGCATCTCGCCCTTCTTTTGTGTGTCCCTCTCGCTCGCTCTCGGCCCGATATTGAAATGGAGTCATTTGAGTGTGAATAATTTGCTTTGCCGCGCGCGCGCGTGCAGCCCCTGCTTCTATATATACTGCTATATACCGCTGCTGCTGCTGCTGCTGCTGCTATAGCTGCCGTCGGCGCGCGAGCGGACATTTCTGCTGAATATATATCCCGAACGCTTGGATATTTCGCTCTCGCGGAGCGATGCCGCCACCGCGCCGCAAACTTCTCGTCCGACGGACCGGAAGAAACTATTCGAGGGCCAACGACGACGATGGTAGGCAGACTGTAGGTATATATAGTTGGTCGACGCACTTTGCGCGACGACGATGGTATAGTGGCGGTGGCGGTGTCTTGTGGAATGAGAAGAGGCAGAGAATGGGGATATAAAGTTGTGAAATTTTTTCAAAAGTTAGGTGCCGGTCGTATATAACGAGTGGTGGGATATATCCGGTTGTGAAGAAGGAGATGGTACATTTCAGTTTATGTTATGATTATAAGATTATATAGGGAATATACTTTGATTATTAAATCGTATATAACAAATTTAAACTGAGATGTTGTAACTGACGTGTATATATATGTGTATATATACACACACACTTTTTCTTCTAATCCTTGTAATCTATTGTTATAAATACGCATGCAATATTACGAAAACCAGTCGATGTTTTTATTATACGTGCATTCCGCTCTCTAAACTGTTTACATATGACGTTAATTCGTAATTCAATACAAAACCCTTTCAAATTTGCATATCGAAGGAAATACACAATAAACTGGTATAGCATCACCTGCGAGCGCGTGCGCGCAATTAGTGACATAATTATATATATTTTTCCACGTAGCAGAGAAACAGTTCAAGCGCAAAATGAATCTTCAGTGTTTACCCACTGATTGATCGTGTCATTGACACTAATTGAACCGATTACTTATATTGAATCATATATCTATCTATACGTGTAACAGAACAACTTATTTACGTCGCTCGATTTACCTATGATATATAGGTGTCATAAGATGGATTTCGATTTGTTACTTTTCTTCGCGATTGTTATAATCGCAGAGTCGCAAGCGTAAACAATTATATTATATATTGTCGCCGATGATTCACGAGTCTCTGACATCGTTGGAAAGGGGTCGACGCGTCGTGTACTACGCATTAATATTTACCACGGACCATCGCGGCTTTTCTCAATGAATAATCGAGCGATTCCGTGCAATTGTGTATACATATATATATATATATATATGCTATATATAAAACCACGCGGTGATATTATTCATCGGCGCTCATCGGCCTATGCCTCCTACATAAACAATCAAAATCGATGACATAAGGATAGCCTCGTCGCACTGTATGTGTGTGTGTGTGTGTCCCAACTATGTGCTCATAAATTAATATATACCTGCGACAATACTATGTTATACACATTACATGCCATTTAAAACTATATATGATATAGTATAGTGACACCATGTCGTAAAATTGTTATATTAAACCATATATTATTACTATTATTATCTTACCATAAAATTATTGTAATGTAATAACTATAATATACTGTAATAGAGTTTTTATATCATTGTTATAATACGCATAACTAAACGATTCATGCCAACCCCAAATTCAAGCTATACACATACCCGAGGACACATCGATGACATCATATATATCTAGACAGAGAGAAAAAAAGGACACGACTATACACGAGCAGTTGCTTAGATAGTCTCTATTCGTCCGACGACGACGACGACATCCTCGCGAAGGTCATTCATTTTACTCCCTCACTTGCGAGCGTCTTATACCGCAGACGGATACTCATAATAAATTCTAGACGGCGATCGGTCGGCCCTGATCGCATTTATTTCACCTTAGAGCAGGATAATTATTGGTCACCGCGGTCGTCGTTTATGAGTTTCGGAGTGAGGCCGGTTAGGTATTTGAATAAGGATTACGATGTTTGGATACTTAATGCGATGGTAAATTTAGCGTATTTTCCGTTTTTTTTTTATATATTTATAAGGATGATTTGCAAAATTTTCGTATATATATATAGGCGTTTATATATAGTCCGATACAGGAAATGGGTTGCAAAAGTGTACGAAATAGACATTTTTGTTGGCGTTGGACGAGCTATGAATTTTAAATTCGAATAAAATGTGAAATGTATACAAATTGTTCCGAAAATGTATGTTTTACTACATATATTTGGATAGAGGGAGAAAATTCTAAACGGAAAGTTTCTTTCCTTTAATGTATCAAAATCGTTAATTTTTAACAGAAAATGTGTACCTATATTTATAAGGCAATATCTATCGATACACATTTTCTATTAAAAATTAACGATTTTGATACATTAGGGAATAAAAAACTACTTAATATATCAAAAAATGGTAAAGGAACTTTCGGTTTAGAATTTTCTCTTCTATCCAAATATATGTAGTAAAACGTAACAAGGTAAGATTAAATATAAAAACTTTGAGCATTATTGAAGTATGCAGTTTTTCTGAAACGCTAAACATACATACACACCCCTCAGGCACTATATGTATATATACACATATACCCTCGCGTCTGTTAAAGCCTTATAATACCTTCGTGCCTGATTTCACGCGTTATACCATAAGTATTACGCGCGCGTGCGCTATACACGTCGAGCCACGCGACATGTATGCGTAATCCACGCGGATTATGACTCTCAGTCGTAAGCTAAAAATTACACTGACTGGCGCATCGCGAATGACAATGTCAATGAATAGATGAGAGAGAGAGAGAGAGAGAGAAAGAGAAGGGGATAACAATCGCGATGATGCGAGACCGATGTAATGCGATTTTCGGTGTTATCTGATGGCTACTCTGCATATTGATTGTTATTTTTTTTTTAGAGATGTTTTGATTTTTTTTCTTTTTTTTATAGGGTACGCGATGAAGATTATTCTGGGAAACAAGATGATGTCGTTGCTGTTTTGTGTTTTTGGAGTTATGGGTTTTTAACGATTGTCGTGAATGTTTTAGTGGAACGTAAACTTTGCTAATTATAGTGATTATTTTTTTTGTAATACTTGAGCTGTGGAATTATGGGTGATTAATTAACGAATATTGGGTTAAATGCTGTAATTAGCTTGGTTTCTCGACAGAGATTTATATGTGTGTCTCGGTGGGAAAATTTTAATTTTAAAGCTGTTTTAAGCGAAATATCAACGTTTTTAGGAACCATTGAAGGCCGTATTTATAAAGTATGTGCAATAAGCTATTCCAAGCGCATCCTAATTTAATGTCCTTTTCAATTGCATCATGGTTTTTCGATATCCTTCTCATAATCGCAGGATTACACAAAACTAATTTTAATATACACATTGTCCAATTTCCAGGTTGCTTCCCTCAGCTTCCACGCGAAATCACGCATAATTCACGTAACTCTCGATCCATTCATAACTGTATATACCTCCTCTCAAAGCTGCCACTCAACCGTACAAAATATCACACATGTGTGATACTCTCTACCTCTCATCTTCGTAAAACACCGAAAAATACCTGAAATTCGCGCTCACTTGACGACACCTGTGCCAAATTGTCGCCCCATTGCACGCTCTCAAATACACATACGCAAATATACAGACATAAATATACGCCTACACATTGGAAGGCCACAGCAGGCCCATGTATACGTACCACAAAAGCCGTATCGAAGGTGAAGACTTTTCGGATGAGCCAAGCTCCTTCGCGCGCGCGCGTGTATATCTTCGTTTTTTTTTCTTTTTTCTTTTAGGAGGCCAATGTCAGTGTACGTATACGCGTGCGCGTACGGCGTTATACGAGGCATTAGGCATGCAGAGCGCGCGTCTGAAGCGACGACGCGTATATATACCCCGGTAACACACTGCTTCGACAATTCAGTCGCCTCTACGGTTCTGCGGTGGTAACATACAGAGATACACAAAGCAGTCGATCGTGCAATCATGAAGGTACGCTTGGATTTCCCAGCGATTTTCCGTTCGAAAGTTGTGCCAGTTTTGTGAAATCGTAATCGTATAGAGTGTTGTCGGTTCGGTAATCGATAGATGTTAGTGGAAAAAAAGAAAAAGACAATAGGTTGAGTTGGGAAATGTGCGGCTAGTCGACTAATTTTCAGAGGGAAATTGAAATGTTTATTTCGATTTTTCTTTGATTTTAAGACCTTTATAACGATTTCGTAAATGTTGAAATAATTTCCTTTACTGATATTATTCTTTCGAGTCATTATCCATGTTTTATTTTAAAATATCATTATTTAAAACTTAATTCGAATTTTTGCTTATAATATGTGATAATGCATTCTTTATTGTTGTATAACTAAAACATTTAATCAATTTGTAAATGAATAAAATCCGACAAAAAACATTCTATTAGATATCCATTAACTCATCAACTTTAACAAGTCATTCCATCGCCATAATTACCAAAACTTATTCAATAATTCCACAATTGTACTCCATAGCTGTTCCTGAGTCTGACCCTCCTCGCGGCGGTGGCGTTTGCCGAGCCACCCGCGTACCGCCAGCGCTACTTCTTTGCCCGCCAACAAGAAGAACCCAGCAACTCTGGACCATACCAACCCCGCGGCTGGAAACCCGACGGCCCTGCTTTCAACCTTCCCCAGCGTCAGCAACAAGCTCCTCAAGTAGACAACAGTTACGGTGCACCACAACAGCCCGAGCCTCAACAACAATATGGCCCACCCCAGCAACAATATGGAGCCCCCGCCCAACAGGCCCCGTCACCTCGTCAACAGGCCCCACCCGCTGTTTTCAAACCCTCGCAATTCGCTAGACAGCAGCAACAGTCCCAGCAACAATACGGTGCACCACAAGAACCTCAGCAACAGTATGGTGCTCCTGCTAGGTACACGGTGCCCAACCCTAGGGAACAGTATGGTGCTCCAGCCCAACAACCTCAGCAGCAGTACGGTGCACCTCAACAGCCTCAGCAGCAGTATGGTGCTCCCCAGCAGCCACAGCAGCAATACGGTGCACCCCAGCAGCCACAGCAGCAGTACGGATCTCCGGATTACCCGACCACTGAGGAACCCGAGATCGATGAACCCACCACTGTCGGAGGACTCGATACTGAGGTCAGTTGAAGCTTTTTCTTTGATACGGTTTTTTTCAAGTTGTGTAGAATTATAAATCAGACCAATTTTCGCGGTTCATTACGGGATAATCTTCGTCCCATCATTACCAGAAATATATTCTTTTTTTGTATCAGAGTACAACATTTATAATCTTGCTGTTTGTTTATGGTATAGATGTCAAGTGTATAGATGTCAAGTGTAGTACATTCAATTGCACCTGATCCATCTAAATGCGCTTAATGCATTCAGTACCTTTATCATACCCAAATGCATTTAATATTCAAAGCAAGACTTGCATTTAACATCTTCTCAGGCGGAGACCGTGAGCGCAGCCAACAACGAGTTCGACGACGAGGTCGACATCGATGGCGCCCAGAACCAGAACCAGCAACAACAGCAACAAGCCCAGGAACGTGGCCAGTACTTCGTGGCGCTTCCTGACGGACGACTCCAGCGCGTCCGTTACGTGAGCCGTCAAGACATCGAAGCTATGCGTTACTTCGCCAAGATCCGTGCTGAGAACGTTGAACCTCTTCGTGGACCAATCTACGCTTACTCTCCCCTTCAGAAACTCGAGGTAGCACCTGGTAACCTTCAGGTCGCTGTAGCTCCAGCCGCTCCCAGCGTTGCCATAGCTCCACTTGAGCCAGCAACTCTCACTGTGACCGCAGCTGAAGCTAAACCCCAGAGGATCCAACAGCAGCCGAAGATCGATATCAAACCATTGACGCAGTTGCAGCTGCAGCATGCTAATGCTGCCGTTAACGTCGCACCTGTCAGCTCGAGTTATACCACGTACACGGCGAATTACCAAGTGCCTGAGGAGAGGTTCATCCTTGCCTTTCCCTGAAGAGGCGTTGGTGATGACGAGTTCTTGATTTGTCGATGACTATACGCGCTGTGAATAACTCATCATTTCTTCCTCTACCCTTTGTAAATTCTGTACATGTCTAATTTAGGTGTAAGAATAAAAACGAAAGTCTAAAAACGATCATTTGCGTACTGTCTTTTATTACAATATACTATATAGGTTGTTTAAATGACTTGTAATGTCATATTGTTGGAGAGTAGTTATCTAGCTATAGTATGTAAACGTAATAATACATCGAAGTTACATCAAATGGTGAGGATTTCGTTGTAAAGTATAACAAATTTTTCACAATAATTCACGTCGGTGACAAACCAACAGCATCACCGCTACAAAGCAATAACAGGAATTCTTGGGTGGTTAGCCGGCGTCTTGAAGTATATCCAGTTACATTTTACACGTAAACCTCAACCACATAAAAAAATCTCGTAAGCGTAATATAAGTAGTTATGTCATAAATGCACATCCAACACAAACGAAATTAATATAAACGCATATATACAATACCTCCTATTTATTTGGAAAATGATAACATATTTATTTGTGAAAATTCCCAGTTAAATATCATTAAAAGCAATCTACACGTTTGGTATTCGATAATTAATAACATTCACACAACTGATCCCACCTTGAAAGTTAAACATTCTACCTCACATATATATATATACACGGACATAATCGGGCGTCTCGCCGCAAAATTTCAGAAATTTAATATCGCGCACCGTGGTTATTCGGCTCCATTCTCTACCTCTCTCTCTCTCTCTCTTCCCCCGTCTCTCTTTCTCTCTTGCGAGGAAGAGCGACAAAGCCGAACCGCACGCGCGAGAGGGATAAAACGGGAGAGATATAGAGAGATAGATGTGCGAAATGCCACGGAGGGACTCGGTGAGATTTGTGCGGCTTCCTCATTTCCATGACGACTATCTGCGAAGTATAGGAGACTTGGTCTGACCTTCGATCGAGCAGCATCAGCGCGTTGAGACCGTTGTGGAAGATGTGGATGAATATTTTGAATTTTGTTGTATAATAGAGAATGAGACGTCGATTGTTGAGATTTTTATTGGCATTTTTCGCGAAAAATATGAATTTCATTTCGATGTTAGAACTTAATTCATGCATATCAAGCAGGATGTCCACATATTGTATACGTATCAAATTGTGACGATATGACCTTGAAGCGTCGCCTAAAGTAAAACGTATTTTGAAAAAGTTTAATTCGATCCTTTACCGTATATAGTCTTCTAAAAGAAATTCGATAGGTAATTTAAAAAAAAGCAGAAAAAAAACAAGCAACAATATTCTCAAAATAAAAATGCAAATTATCAGATCCCACGCAACCTCGGCTAACACTCAACTGAAACAATTCAATCACTTTCGCCATTTACCCTCCGCATCAAACCATTATCACCTACACCACAATTACGTGTCCAACCGAGATTCAGCTCGCTACCGTATTAATTAGAAAACAAACATCCGCAGCCGCACTCTAATCCTACTATCGCCAAACGAAAACCACGTCCCTCTCCCTATACACTCTCGGTCATAACTCTGACTTCAAAGCGTTTGCACGTATATCCACATACATATATATATATACATATACATATAGAGACAAGGGCGAGTGGACGATCGCGCAGGGGCTCAGGCGGGGACCAATCGACCGGCATAATTAAATCTCGCGCCATCCACCCACGAGCGCTGACCAATTAAATTGACGCCGTTGCTGCTGCTGCTGTAGGCTGACCGTATAACGTGCGCTTCCGCTTTAGCCGATGGTTGAGAGTGTGTGTGTGAGAGAGAGAGAGAAGTTTCGTCTGACCGTCCGGTGCATGGTTTCCGGACGAAGTTTGTTAGTATAACGGTGAGATATGCCATACGTCTTTGAACGTAGGAATAGAAGGATTTGGTATTATTTGGTAAAGGATAATATTGTGAGGAATAATAATTTTAGTTTTGAATGTTTATGTTTTTTTTTATTCAGGTGAAAATAGTAGGGAGCGGAGGTGTGAGAGCTGGTTTGCTTCGGGAAGGTGGTAGTGTGTGCAGGGCTTTAATTAAAGCGATTATCACATTTTCTAGATCAGTGAGTAAGTGTTGGACAGTCAGCGATGGTCAGCTCTTGTGTAATAAGTTGACGAGGTATTAACGGTTGATAGATTGGACGTTTGAATTTCTATTGGGGTATATATATATATATATAGACGTAAGTGATGTCTAAAAATCGATAGGCTCAATGATTTTCGTAAAAATTTATAAAATTTTTTGTTTATATGATGCTTCTGGCTCATCAAACGAAATAATGAATAGTAGACATAAATTTTGATAAAAATAAATGAAAAAAAAATAGTTGCCTGAACCTTGAAACTATCTAGGATGATGAAGAAGCTCGTGAACCTAACGTTATTCTATCTATATATGCTAGCATACTGCTTAAATTTTCCTTCATGATTTATAAACAAACAATTACTCGTGTAAGTAAACTATAGCCTCCTCAACTGTTATAATAGAAAAACCTCAAGAAAGCAATCACCCCGTCCCATTCAGCATTCGAATATTAAAAAGCCGGGGAAATACGGCGATTATATATAGACCATCGCCACGTCACACAATCTTAATGAAGAAACTAACGAGCGCGTTCTCGATCTCATTATATAACCGCGCGCTCGTCATTATAAGAATCTTCGCAAGAAAAAGAGAGAAAAAGAGCAGAGCGGATTTCCGGAAAAATTAATATCCCGAGCCGCAGCTGGCGCTGCTGTATATATATATATATATATACCCGGGATTGAAACTTTGCAGAAAACAAGGTGCGCGGTTCGTCTCCTGTCGGGATGATATTGTAGAGTTTTATGTGCTTGTTTTTGTAAACCTTACTGTAATCATGGGATATATCTAATTACTCGGAGTGCGGAATTCAAATTGCAAATACGGAGAGGATTTTATCTGATAAATCCTAATATTTCATAGTATAAGTCTAATATTTCATCGGATTAATTAGTCATTCCATAATTCATTATATATAGTATGTATTATATAGTCGCGCGTTTTCTTGTTAATTTTTCTTGAGATACGAATTGTTCTTTTGTTCTTGTAAGTTGTGCGATGAAAATTTTTCATTGTTTGTGTATTAATTTCGCGAAAACAATGAACTTTAGACGAGATAATTATCAAAACGACAGGCTACGCGAGTTTTACAATGATGCACGAGCGGAAGTAAGTATCGCGTATCAAATAATGAAAATTCGAAGAACTGCGAAGACAACTGCTGTCCTCAAAGATCCCCTAAAGTGATTTAAGTCTTTTTCATGTTTGAATTCTTAATTATTTTAATTTATTCTCCTTTTTATCTTAGGGATATTTGTTTCATCGTTATCTATACATATATGTATGTATTATATTATATTATAATTATTATATACGTATGTTTATGCAAAGCGCACAATTCGGCCAGGAAATCTATCCCAACTAGATAAATCAACACTCGGATAGAAACTTTAAAAAAAATATCGCATTTTTCCTTCATATCTTTAAGTTTGAATCGTAACATTTTACAGAAATATTCCACGTAAACCAGACCGCCACCTGCACTTGTAAATACACATACATATATATATACATACACCGACGAATAAAGCAAAGTGCACGCAGGGCATTGTTTCATTATTCGCGACGCAGAACCGCGAGGAGGTCCGCATGAGAGAATTTTGCGAGGGAAAGAAAACTTTTTTCTCGCGTCCGTGATTGTTCCCTTGGGAATCGCCGCGTGATACGCGCCACATGCCGAGTTTCTTAAAGGCATATATAGAGGGTTTCAGCCTGTGAAAGATGGAAGTGGTAGATTCTTGAGGTGAATAAATGATGAGTGGTATTTAGTTAGTAAAAATATAAATGTTTGTTAGGTATGTGAAATATGATATATATAATTTAAATTTTTTATACATTTTGTTATAGCTCACTTAACCGACATATAACCAATAGACATTTAACCAATAGAACGAGGTATAGTTGAATAGATAATGGATTATAATACATTAATAGTCATATAATAATGGTGTAATATTGTAATAATATTATAATAACAATACAATAATAATAATAATAATAATAATATAAAAAAATTGGTCGAAAAAATTGCAGTTCCACATAATTACGACAACCCGACACAATCCACCACGTGCGAAAGAAACGTCAAATGTGACGATTCAGCCACAATCCTTTCCCGCCGAATCGAATCAATTTCCCTCGACCCCGCGAAAATTCAAATTCTTCCTCGACCTCGAACGAATCCATCATCCACGCGTCGATACAACCACCGCCGTTTGTAACAATCTTTCCCTCAAAGGGTTAATCTCACACAAACACACACACACACACACACACACACACACACACATGTATACGCGGCAACATCTGGCTCGGATCCGCGGGGGGTGGATTAAGAAAATAGCGGGAGGCCTGTGCCATATCGCCCCAGGTGTATATAGGTATATACAGGAATCGAGATTGTTGTTATGAAGATGCGAGAGAGAGAGAGAGAGAACGAACATAGCGCATAATTGAACCCTCGCTCATGTTTGCTTCTGTTTTTTCTTCTTCTGCTTCAATGTTACGGGTGTAAAAGGAGAAAAGTATGTATACGTAGAGAATAGAAAGAGAGACCGAGTGAGTTGTGAATGTTTTTAGGAGATGGAGATGAGAAAGGGGAGATCGTGCTTCGAACAGAGAGCCTATGGAGCAGGTGTCTGGATGTTTGCTTATGATAAAGGAGAAAAAGAGAGAGAGATGTTGAAGTTTGTAAAGGTTTGTAATATTTTCAAAGTTAGATTTAAGAGACGTATAAGTGTGTACTTAATAATTCTATAGTAATATATTACATTATTACGATAAAAATTCAGGCTCTATATTGACGAATGACAATAAAAATATCCATTTTTATTATTCCAACAAAATAAAAGTCTTTTGTATATTAAACAAAACAAAAATCCAAAGTACACTCTCTTTCACCCCTAAACTAACAGTGCAACAGTTTCCCCGTCTCCTCTTACTCCCAATATCCCCCTCATAAATCACGCAATCACCCAAAACACTCGCTATACATCTACCCACCACTCTATATATATCCAAAGAAAAATCACTCCTGCCTTGCATCCGTAACCCATCGACTATTTCCTTCCTTCCTTCCTTCCTCCTATATACATATACAATTCACCTGCGTGTCGCTTGCTTCGACTGCTCAATCGCGCGCCTAAGAAAAGAAAAAAAAGGCACCAAAGAGGTCATTTTTCTCATTCTCTCTCTCTCTCTCTCACCCTTCGTTATATACGTCCATTATATACGTCGAAACGCGAGGGAGGGTGACGAAACAATGAGGCGCGCGCGCGCGTGTATATATACCGTTGGCTGATCGGATGCGCTTGATTATCGGGTTGACAATGGCGCGGCGAATCGCAGGATTGTGTGAGGGGGTAGTATACATACTCGGATGACAGGCGTGTGTATGTATGTGTCGTATCGATGCGTCATGCGAACAAATGTGTGCGAGAGACTTTGTCTCTTAATTTTGTTGGATTTCGGTGGGATTGAGTGGTACATATATATACACACAAGGGATGTAGAAGTCATAGGTTCATATATTTTTTTTTGTTTGGATTATACGATTATGTGTGTTATAGTCAAGAAGGTAGGTGATTTTGACAATGTATATTGCAATTGTGGTATGTTGAGATTATTGATTTTTATTTTTTATACAATAGGCAATCCGTTAGACCATGAGTGTTTATTTTACAAAAGAGTAGACAGACAAATGAAAGAATTTCAAAAATTTAAGATATCAATGCTGTGTTATTATACTCCAAACTGTATTCCGAAGATATCTTTTTATTTTAATCCGCGTACACCTAACATTACCCTATATAACAATTTATAACTCTAAAAACAAAACAAAACAAAAAAAAAGACAAGAAGTAAAAAATCATAACCTACTTCGCCCACACTCGTGTACTTGCCACATCACCTCGCACGGCGCCTGTCATCGTCATGTATGTGTGTGTGTATATATTTATATATCAACGCCAACCGCGCTGTCGCCACGTCGGCCCGACAAAAGAACTCGCCGGCCGTGCGCGGGGCATTCGAGGAATTCACGATTATGCACACCCGCGTAACCCGATATCTCGAATGTACCGTACAGGTACGCGCGTTGCACTTTTCACCAAAAGGGCCACACACGCGTATACGATCGGTAAACCGCAAGTGCGCGCGTGTATGTGTGTGTATATATATACATGGAGAATAACCAGATCGTGCGCGTGTTCACGCAATTTTATATATACCGCAGCGATGCGTGTTTGCCATTAGGCACGAAGTCGGTTGAGAGAAAAAAAAAGAATAATTGACGCGTTGAAAAGAAAAAGAATACAATATTTTTAAGCGTAGATGACGATTGATAATGGTAATTAAAAGAATAGCCGCTGTGATGATGAAGAGGAAGCAATTAGTTATAATGTTGAAACTTTTAAAAACCATTTTGTAAATATCTATTCTATAGCTTGTTTTTAAATCTATACAGTTGTATTGTCAAATTATATAACGATCATTTGCTATATCTAACAAACCGCATCGACCTATCATTTTACCAAATATCCAAACTCCACATATAACAATTATACTGACCACCTCATCCCATCCCTCATCTCCTCTCTCACTCTTTTTCCCTAGCTCTTTCAAATCATTTTTCATACATCAACGACCACGGCCCGTCGTTCGCGCGCCAAAAAAAGAAAAAACCAGGGGGAGAAAAAAAATATCGCTTCTCTCCCCCTCTCTCTCTATCCTCTCTCATCGGTGCTCGCTCGTGGAATCAATCGCGCGAAAACGTCGGAATAATCGAAAAAAAAGCGCTATAGCGTCCGACTCTACTGCTGTTGCTGCTACTGCTGCTACTCTGCCAGTGCACGTATATACGCACAAAGAGCACAGCGACGAAGAAATAATCCGGGGGAAAATGATCGCTGCGCTCTCTGCGATCGCGCATTGCAATATGCACAAAGCGCGCGTTCGTTTTTGGCGGATGCGCGCAGGTAGACCTGTATATATATATATATACATGGAGAGAGTACGAGAGAGAAAGAGAGTACAAAGCCGATTATAGCGTGGATTGGCCGATAAACGCTCTCATATTGGTCTAGCGCGCATATCCGCACGCAGATGCGATATAGAGAGAGAGGGAGAGAAGAGCGCGCGTATGTATATCCATTGTTGCCAAATTGCCGCTGGACATCGGCCGTTCTACCGCATATATAGCGGCTTGCTTTCTCTCTGTCTGCGTATATATATATATATGGATAAAACAACAACAAACGATTACGAGTACATGGTATGTATATAGCTATAAGGGTATTGAGAGGATGATCGCGAACGTTTGCAGAGATATATGTGGGTGTGTATGTGCATGACAAGCCGCGAAATTCACGTATCAAGCGCGTTCACCAGCGTGTCTTTTCGGACGGAAATATTAAATGTGCAAAATCCATATGTGTGTGATGGATTCCAGAGGGATGATCTGAATTTTCTTTTATTTTTTTTTGTGTGAGATTGCACGAGTTAACGAGAGAACATTTTTGTGGTTTGTTTTTTTTCGTTTTTATTGTCAGGGGTGTTATATAGGTGCGGATTTGAGAAACGAATGGTCGACCGGGAAATCGAGGACGCGGATGATTATTATTCGTTTTTTATGATAAAAATTTTGTGTTGGGATAATCGGCTGTAGAATAGGAAGAACAATACAATGTAGTATATATGTGTGTATCTAATCGTAGATTAGAATAAATATCGTTTCTCACCGGGATACGTATAGTATGAGCAAAAAACTGTTAATTTATATATACCAAAGTTAATTAAACAATCACATTGACATTCACATATCGTTAATAACCATGATATCAGATCAGAACCGTACAATCACTAATCTCATTGCACAAGTATACATCTCGATTACTGTACCACTGTCATCCACCTATATATAAAACATACCCCTCGTAAATATACCTACGATCCACATAATAATTCTTTTTTTTCTTCTTTCCACACACACCATATCACCTACATATATATATTCTTCTTCACTGTCGTTTCACCCCGCAACATTCATTTCACAGCACCCGTTGTCGTCAGTTATACAATATATAACCGCGCACCACATATCACCAAATTACCACATCTCGCATGTCAATTTCCCCCATCTACAAGACTCTATATATATATATATACACCACATAAACACAATTTCTAATACGCGTGCACTCAACCTAATAACATAACATCGGCGTACCGCGGTGTGCATCTATGTTATTCTCTTTCGATCTTTAGCGTACGATAAAAATTTATTCCCTTATATACACGCACATATACTATATACATATACGCTCGATACAATCGACTACTCTCGCAGGGCCGCATGCGCTCTTTCTCGATCCTATCTCCTTCGTGGTGAGTGACGAAAGCCTCGAACCTGTATATATATATATATATATAACGCATACACGTGTGTAACCCGAGAGCAAATAGGAGGTCAACTCTGGAGAACCGAGATTGACGGGACCGATAAGAGAAAGAGAGGGAACCGCGTTTGCTCGCGTTGACGTTGAATCGCATGGACGGCCCACTGACCTGCGAATCCAATGCATACCGTATATATATGTGTGCGTATATGCATGTATACATCTGCACTGTATGTATTTATGTACATCGTCTCTCCGCGTTTCTTATATACATACGTATGCATATATGTATATCTATGTGCACGTTATCAGCGATTAATTATCAGGGGTCCTTGAGGTTACGTTGTTACTTGTCGTGAGAGTATATATATATATATATATAATGTAGATATTGTGACAGGACTAAGGTTGGTGTAGTGAGGGTTACTCGTTTCGCGTGGGGTTTTTCGAGATTTGGGTCGGGTATATAATTAAGTAGGTCTGATAAAATTGGAAGGGTTATATATCTAGGTGTGCGAAGATGATTCTTATAACTATAATATAGAGTGAGATTTGACGTGGTACACTGTTGTGAATCGATGGTATAAATCGCACAACGATTTCAATAGTTTATTCTATTATTCTCCCTTTAATTAATAAATATATTAAAGTTAAGCAAAGAACGCGGATACCGAGTTATAATATATATATTGTACACTTTTCGCATATTAAACTTTCAAAAATTTCGTTCCATCCGCAAAATACCACCGTAACAACTGCAAAGGCTGAAGCTTTCTCGGTTGGATATCGTATTAAAAAATTCCATAACTCAGGGCGTGCGCGCGCGTGCGTTTAATCTCTCGCAATAATAGAACCACCGGCGAAATCCCTCAAGGCGTCTTTCTCATCCCTTATATACGAGGCGCCCGCAAAGTATTCCTCTCTTCAACTTCCTTCTCCGCGCGCGCGTACGCGAAACACGATAAAAGAAACTTTTTTTTTCGCGTCATAGAGAAGGAAGCTGCTACGTGTATTTTATATATATATACATCAAAAAGCTCGCGTCAGCGTTATTGAAACGTATGTGTGTGTATATATATATATATATATATATATATATATCTTCATCCATCCATCCAACCATCCCAGCGAGAAAGGAAGCGAAAAAACAATGGATATCTCTCGGTTGTTACTACTGCTATTGCTCTTTGCATTTCGTACGTGACAATGGCGGGTGAGGTCCCCGTCGGAGAGAGAGATAGAGAGAGAGAGGAGTCATTGTCGTTACCACCGACAACGACGACGACGTCGTTCGTTTTACAGGGAGGAAAAGAGAGTTCTTTATGGAGAGGATGCGGGGTATATAGAGTATTGTTCTTTTCCGGCTCGCACGCGCGCGTGGGTTGGCTTTTTTTCGACGTTGCAAGGATATACAGCGGAGGGCAGGGGGGGGAGAAAGAGGTAGACTTTTGATCGATTATTTTCACGCGCGGCTGTGCAGTCAGAGAGAGAGAGAGAGAAAGAGAGAGATGTACACTTTGGTGAGGTTGAAGAAGGAGTAAGGGTTGCGCGTTTGCGCTCGTTGCAAGAGCTCTTTTCCTGTTGTCTTTGATGGCGCGCTTCGGTGTATATACCTATAAAGGTTGGTTCGAGGATCGCAGAGAAATTATATGGGAGAGGCGAGTCTCGAAATTTCGTAGATTCGCGAAAGATGTATATCAATATTCAAGCATATATCCGAGTGTATTTCGAATACACTATATTCTGTCGGAATATCATATAATGTGGTGAAGCAAAGATTAAACCAAAAATTTACGTGAATAATTACAATTATGAAGTAATAGCCGAGGGCAGAATCTAACGGCTACAACATTCCATAATCACCTATATACAATACTTCTCTAAGTATTTAACTCACTTCTCTGTATATACTGAAACCCAAATGTCAATATATTTATCGACTACTCTCGCTCTGTACACGATCTTTTCGCTCCGCTAAACAAATAACAGAGTCATGCGCGTCTCGTTTACTTCCTCGCTTATCCTTGGCAGTAACAGTAATAGTAGTAGATAGAAACTCGCTCGCGCCCATCTTTACGCGCGGCGCAGGGGAAACAATAACGCGCGCGCTTATACGCATATCCACGCCCACGTCGCTGTAGGTATATACACACTCCACCTATATATACACTCCCACTGCGGTGCCATCCTTGGAGGCCATTATTGTCTCGAGACTCGACCTCCTCTCTCTCTCTTTATTTGTTTTTTTACGCGCAGCCGCAAGAGAGAGAGAGAGAGAGAGACACAAAATGATACGCGCGAAAGTCCTTGTTGATGGCAGCGCGAGTATATGGAAAATCGGACGACGCAAGCGCCGAGGCGAGCGAAGGTAGTAGCTTTTCTTCCAAGTTTTCCCAAAGGACTGAGACTACTGCTATTGTCGTTGTTGTCGTCGTCGTTCGTGTTGTTTAGAAGCAGGTGAGATGGGGAAGAATCCTTTGGGATATCAAGGAGAGCTTGGGAGAAAAGATGCTGGCGGCAAAGTGAAGAGGTGTCTTTGGAAAGAGGATGTCAGGGGACGTTACATGAGATTATTACGTCAAAGTAGGGGTTGGGAACGATCTTTGTAGGGGTTCGTTTAATGTGACCAAATTTTATTAATTTAATATGGAAAATGTTTGCCGATTTCGTGATGGAGTTTGGAGGTTTGGAATAAAGCCGTATACTTGATTAAATTAAACGTGAATACGGACAATTGCGTCATTTAACTTTATTAAATAACATGTATAATTGTAAGTAACAATTAAGTTTTGATCGAATTAAACTTTTAACCGTAGTAGTCTAATTTTCAGTTAACTATAATATTATTTATTTATTTATTAACCCGAGTAATATAAAATCAATATAACACAAAATTCCAAAAAAGAAAAAACTTTAACGCAAATCTACCGAAGGTATATTTACTCATCTTATATATATACACACACAACCGTTACTTTCAACTTTGAAAAATCTCTATATCCCCTACACACTGATCTACTACAACTGTACAAGATTCTCAGAGTTTCGCGTCGGAACACCCCCGAAAACGAACCCCGGTACGCCACCGCACCGCTTAGCCCGCGGGAGGATCGAGTCTCTCGCGCGATGATTGCACTGTAATCTGCTTTCGCTTAGCCGCTCTCTCTCGCCCCTTTCGAGAGCAGCCGACGCCTCAGGGTGGAAACGCATTCGAGGAGATACGCGCGTTAGGGAGAGAGAGGGAGGGAGGAAGTAAGAGAGTTTACAGTAGTACGAAGAGATTTTTATTTCGAAAACGAGTGGTTGTGATGATGCTGGGGCATTATGACGGATGTAACGTTTGTTTATGGAGAAATATTATTAGCTTGACTGATGCGAGGAGTGGAAAAGGAAAAGAATTGAGATTTTTTTCTTTTTAAAGTCAAAGTTATATACAAGGAGTTTAGTAGAGCTATATGTTATTATGAATGTTTTTTTAATAAGAGTGATATATGTGAGATATGAATAGCACATTGGTTATACAACAATTTATACTGTTACGTATAGGAATTAAATAATTATTCGATTGAGTTGAAATTATAGTGTATGTATACGAAGAATTATTTTCATAAATTTTCTTCGCATAAATTTTACGCTGCCACAACGACCGTATGCGACTGATTTCAAAAATAATTCTATAAAAAAATTCATATACAAAATCAAAACAATAAAGCGAATAATAACCGAACCCCTTAAACAAAATTACGTGCAAATCAACCTCGAGCTTTCCAGCGGTTAACACACACACGTAGTCGCAAAAAATAATCTCAAAACGATCATCCGCAGACTCATCCGCGATCCCCTCAGGCCTATATAGATATATATACACGCACGTTATCCTATAAACAGCGGCGCCGCTCGTACAGTAGACTATCTCACCCTCGCATATATATACATATACGCGTGTAATCCGGCCCCGAGGGCCCATCGTGGTTGGATGTTATAGAAGAGGGAAGCTATCCACAACAGTTACCATATTTGATTGTGCGTGTGGTGTTGTGCGCGCCCTTGGAATACGAATAAGCACCGCGAGGTGAGGTGAGTGTGTATGTGTGTGTGTATATATATATATAGATATATATAAAATACGTGTAGGTGTGTTTTGATGCGAACGTGCTATGGATTCTCGATGAGGTTGATCGGTGGTTTTGGTGTCTATGCTGAGTGGGATTATTGGTCTTCGGTTCACTCGACGACTAAATATATAGATCTTTTCGCGCATGTTATATATATACACATTCAATGTCATAAGGTGTCAAATGGATCCGTGAAGTTTTTACATTACACGTTTTCTAGCTTCTAATACTATTTTTATATAATAGTCAACATTAACGACTGCACTTTGACATGCTGAATTTATTGTAAAAGGAAAAAAAAGCGCAACGGGCGCGATTTTCCTCTTACCAACGCGTATGTATAATGTATAATTCTTAAAAGTCACTTAAAGATTACTTCGCATCTTTCTTATAGCGCGACCCCTCGTAAAGGCGACGACGACGACAACCGTGGGTGCGATATACCTCAAAGTCATTTTTAAAAAATTCCTCTCCACTGCCACCACCACCACCACCACCATGTCCGCTATAAACTTTCTCCAAAGAAAACTGCAGCGTAACGTCTTTTCACCCCTCGCGTTATATATACGTATATACACACACACACACACGCGCGTATATACGTTTAGCTCTCGCAGCGTATAATAGTCTTGCTCGTTCTCTCTTTCTCTCTTTTATACACATACATATACACACATGCATATATACATACACGTGTGTGCAACTAGAATCGACGATCGATTATCGCGCTAAAATTACACCGAGCCGACGGCAGGAGACTTGCTAGATATTTTTAACGCGCTATATAACTACATGCCGGAGCCCTTGCGGGCGAGAAGATCCTTTCGCTCGAGGGTGGCGACGGCGGTGCGGCGGCTGCTACTGCTGCTCGTGACACTCGCCCGAAGAGAGAGAGCGAGACAGAGAGAGAGAGAGAGGAAAAAGAAATTTCCCGTTTGATGTGCGCCGCCAAAGGGAAGAGAGAGAGAGTCTACGCTCTATTGGCGAGAGAGAGAGAGCGAGAGAGAGAGAGACGGCAATGTTGGTGTATTGAAGGTTGGGTGTAAAGTGGCGGGAGACCAATTGTATGCTAAAGGAATTTATTTAATTATTGCAGCAATGCAGAGCTATACAAGATCGGTTTGATAATTTGATATTTACGTAAATAGCTAAACACCACATTCAATGCAACTCTCGACAAAATCAAAATTAAAAGAAAAAATCTTACACTTATCAGATCAAATCCTAATTTCGGTACACTTCTGGCTATATATACACACACGCTAATAAAAATTACAACATTTCTCTGTCTAATAATCCCCTCGAAAGGAACCGAAAGAAAAGAAAAAAAAAGTGAAGAGAAACCATCTGATAAGTACAATACAAAAGCTTTCATGTTTTATTCGCCTCTGTACTATGTCGCGACAGAGTACAATAGAGCTTGGCGTCCGAAATTTGCTCTAATAACAGGATCTCTCCCGCACATTGGTCTTTCATATACGACACTATATATATATATACACTGTAACCTCAAAAGGGGAACATGCCACACACATATATATATCGACGAATTAGAAGGTTACTTTGATTCACGAGGGTGCGAAAATAAGAAAGACGGACTGCACGCTAGATAGGGAGCGAATCAAGAGGGTAACGAAAGAGAGAAAAAAGAAAACTAGACGCACGCGCAGGGCGCTAAGTAAGTAAAATACGACGGTTACATTGATCATCGCGCGTACGATATGGTACGTGTCTTTATGTAGTTACTATGGTATATAGTTGATGTATATATATGGTCAATGTTTCGAAGCATTATCGTGGGTTTCGTTATATATTTGAGAATAATGAGGGCTAATTTATATTGAGTTGTTTTTTTAACATATAGATGATTTGTTATTTTGTAATTATGTAGGGATGACAAATAAATGATGGTACTTATTTACATTACTTATATACAATCAACAAATGTAAAGACCCACGTACCACATATATATATATATATATATATATATATATATATATATACCAACCAATCCGTAAGAATTATTAAAGCAATATAATTAATAAAACTCAAGCAATCACGATGAAACACGCATCATCTCTACCCATTTTCCACACCCTTATACGCATATCCCTTTTTCACGTATATAATAATACCCATCGCGAAAAAAACCTCCATCCCATATATCTCTATTTCGTTTTCTCTCTCTCTCCAAAATCATATTAATCCACCTATAAGCGCAATAACTTGCTTTCCACTCATCCTCATCCCACTTCATCCCAGTTCACAGACACAAAGGCGCATGCCCGCACGCGTGTATTCTATATACCACTTTTTAACCCTCCTCTCTCTTTCTCTCTCTCTCACTCGCTCTCGCGGCTTTCGGCTCGTCGCGCCGCAACTCGCGAGACCAGCCTCGCGTGTATAACTCGTACATATATGCGCTAGCCTCTTTCACAATAACAACGGCAACAATGGGATGGGAGTGAGAAAGGGAGGGAAGGGGGATATGCGATCGCGCCCTGGCGTCAAAAGCACATATTATAGGGCGTCGCCCACGCGAATTACATTGATATTAGTATGTACGTGCCACTGGTATATATAGCCTCTGCTACAGCCACAGAGTATGTATATATGTATGTGTGTGTGTATATGTAGATATACATACGCGCGGGATTAATTAATTAAAGCGGCCGGTGGTCATGCGCGCGATTACCCATCCGTGCACAGAGAGAGAGAGAGAGGGAGAGGAGTACAAACGCCGTGTGTGTATGTGTGTGCGTGTGTGCGGATGATACGGGAACGCGGTTATTACGCGGCCGCGGTTTTGAGGAATTATTTCCGAGTGTTTAATTTGTTTTTGAGCGATTTTTTCGTGTGTGTGAGAAAGAGAGAGAAAAGGGTAAGGTGGTGGTGTGAGAGAGAGAGAGATTATTGCAGCGGTGCGGTTTAATTGCTGCTTTCTATTTTGACCGGAGGATGAAAGAAGCTATACCGAGGGAAATAATAAATGCTGAGCCAAGCGAATAATATACGTGTATATACATGCGGTGCTTATAAACATGGTTTTTTTTGTTTTATTTTAACGTTGCTATCTGTTAATTATATACAATATAGTATTTTGTTATGCAGAAATAACAATTCATATATAAAACGATAACGTAACCTAGCTATAATAGTTAAATTGTGAAAATTGCCAAGTATAAATACCAAAATTTATTTATAAGAGGTGCATGATTATGACATGAAAAGGATATACGTCGTACATGTAGCTATAAACTGAAATTATGTATAATTTACATTACTACCCCAATTTCAACGTTAAATAGCAGCTATTTCAAAATGCATTAATCATTGATTTAACCCCCCCCCCTATAAAGTCCACGAAACATAATCATTCAGTTAACCAATTTTATTTCAAAACCACCAAAAATTTACCGTCAAAACATCCGCCATACCAATCGGCACCCTTGCGTGTTTCAAATCTATATACCCGCAACCATCCAGCGACCGACAAACTTTTCGTTGGCAAATACACACACACACACATATATACATATACAGGCACGCGCGGGGTGGGCAAACTTGCGGATTTGTGGTCAGTCTCCCCTTCCTCCCGCAACCAAGAGCTCGGAATGCCCGACAGTTAGCAACAGCGGCGATTTTTCTCGCGCGCCCGTCGCGGTTTCCCGGCTCGTACTCGTTTTTTTTTTCTCTTGTGCAGCGATAGCGGTGGTTGTGTGTGTGTATATATATATAGGTGAACGCGAATGGTTGGAAGTGGGAGCAGGGTCGATGATTTTTATATAAAATTGCAGAGTTACGGTTGCAGTGAAACGATCGATGAGAGAAAAAACATTTATAGTGTAGGTGTTTACATTGCAGTGATAAGATAATTCGGGGATGTGCGTGTGGGAGTATGCATATAATATAAATAAATAAATATTTAGTGATGCAGTTATATTGAAAGAAGTGTCGTAGTATGTTACCTAAATAGTGACGTTTATGTATAAAGTATCTATACACCCGATATAAGCTATCGATTAAACAAGAAAAAAAAACTCACGATCGCTGTATGTTCCCTTGTCTATTCACAGCAACATTGTAAAGATATTCCACTTACACTATCCTTATATATATATATATATATATATATATATATATATAGATCATCCGGTAAATCACGTGTTTCGCTATACGCGCTTATACATCCCCTTGCTGCGTAATCTTATTAAATTATTACATATAGTTCTAGGAAGGATAAAAAAAAGTCGCTGAATGAAATCATCTGTCGATAAGTCAACGCAATAGCAGTAGTAGTAGTAGGAGAGGGGAAAAAAAGAACCTTAAGCGAATGAATAAGAGGGAGATAGAGAGAGAGAGAAAAATCACTCACCTTTCTTCGCGTGAAGAATGTCCGCTGGATCGGGCGGTAGTGCCGTACAATGGCTCGGACTTAAGCTCGGTTGCAGCGAAGAGAATGGACTGCCTGCGCCGGACGGATACCTGGTGGTCGGAGAGCAAAAAGAAAAAAAAATGAATGAAACGCGAGAGATGATGAAGATGGGGTAGGGGAGAAAATTGAAAAAGAGATTTTCCTCATTGCTTTTTCTCTCTTGTGTTTTTTTTTACCTTTTTTTTTTACCTCGCAAGATTTATCGGGATGATTTTATTTTTGGTCGATTCGACTCTGTATAATTGCGTCGAAGTTTTAATGAAGAGAAGAATTCGCGGGATTTTACTCGATGGAGTGCACATTGTGAAAAGAGGCCGATGTTTGATAAGTGGACGAAGGAATAATTTTAATGTTGTTTGAAAGTGATTACTAACTACAGAATTAGTAGTTGTTATAATAATCTTTTTTTGTAAACAAAAAAATATCTGACAAACATAGCTATTTTTAGTGCAAGTTTATGCTAATGGTATTTAGTATTTTTAATTCAATGTATAAGATAGATTCACAAAAAAAACATATTTAAAGTTAGCATGGAAAATATGTTTTATGGCGTATTTTAGAGTGTGATACGAATTGAATAAAAATCTGAAGTCAAAATACGGTGCTATCCTACACCGATAATCTCATAGTAATCTGATTAGGATGAGCCTCTCTCCGTTTCGAGGATCTTTCGACACTAAAAAAATGTCGGTCCAGAAAATTCTTTTTTTTTTACTTATAATTTGTATTCTTAAGTTAAACCACTAGTTCAAAATACGCAAGAAAATGTATTCTTCAGACACAAAAAGCATAAAAAAAAATTCATTTCGTTATATTTACCACAACAATCCATACCGCACATATACATATTTCCAGTCTAACATTACACTTCGGTCATATAACCAGACAAAAAAAACCATCAACTATATATATATATACCACTGCATAGCGCACGACACAATGAATTACGTAATCCATCCGATACATAACTTTCTCGTTACTTCGACGACAACAACATCTCGAATGACCCGCGTGAGGAAAAAAAAATAGGTATAAAGTAGGTGGCAACTTACCACGGGTTCGGTCTAGGCCAACCAGTGGTCTGGCCGTTAAGCAGCCTCAGCTTATCATAGACGCTTTCAGCTGGACTGGCCGCGCCTACACCTACGCCCACAGGCCCCACCGATGTCTGTTGTTGCTGCTGTTGCTGTTGCTGTTGTTGTTGCTGCTGCTGATGCTGCTGGCGCTGTTCTTTCTGCGCAGCGAGGTTTCGCAATACCCTGTTGATAGAGGAGACCTGCAATATAGAAAATGGTTGCGGTATGAGTATGTATTTATAGCAATGGTATATGTGCAATTCTTCGGAAACTTTGCCCTAAACTGGTTTAAAAAAAAAAGGTTAAAATTTAATTTCCAGGTACACCTCTGAAGTAATTTTTTTCTTGTTCTATGGGTCATATAAGAGACGATAAGAATTTGGGACCAAAGAAAACGGCCTTGTGACACCCTTTTATCGTCAAATCAATTTTTCTTATGGGAATTTAACATGGGAAAAATTGACGAAAAGTAGTCATCGATTATCAAGGAATATTAACATTCCAAGTATGTCAATGAATTTGTACATTTTATTAGTTAAAGTAAAAGGATATAGCTTTGATTTAAGTTAAAGATGATTAAAATCGGACAATTCAGTGCAAAGTTACATGCATTTAAAAATCGTCAAAAACGACGAGAAACAATGAAAATCTTAAAAATTTCGTGATTTCAGAAAAAAATGTTCATTTTCGTCATTTTTTACTTATATGTTAAAGATAAGTTAACAGATGAATTAAACGCTGAAGGGTTGATCGGTATATGGGTGTTAAGAATTTTTTATCAATTTAATTATTCGTCAGAATATGTAAATTTTCTCCGAACAATAAATTTCTTTCTATTCAAAGCATTCTTTCTATTCAGACTATATATACACACATATACACACGCGTTGAAAACATTCCACTTACACGACTGAACGTTCACTCGCTCCACACCCTCGCGCATACTTTCTCATCCTCCGTTTCTGCGAATTTCATTCTCTCTCTCTCTCTCTCTCTCTCCTAGTCCTCTTCCTCCTCCTACGCGCATTCAGACAACGCGTCGTACATATCGGATTTATAATAAATACGTAATGGGGTGAGAGAGTACACGTGGGTGAGCGCGCGAGCGAACGACGAGGAGCGCAACAGCCCTCGTGACGCTTCTGCTGCTGCTGCTGCTGATGCTATGCTGCTCGATGAAATGCGACGAGAGAGCGGTAATTAAAACGACGTCGCCAGGGAGAGAGAGAGAGAGAGAGAGAGAGAATAGAAGGGGATGAGGCGAACTTCCTCCCCGAGTTAATTACCTCCGGCTTCAATTATACACGTATATATACATACATATATATGTACACGTATACGCGTGTAGTCTCTCTTTACGCTCTCCAAGGGAAAAGATAAAGAGAGAGAGAGAGTGGGAGAGAGAGAGTGAGATACATCCAACGAGAGGTTTTTCTCTCGTGTTGTTGTCACCCGTTCTCTTACTTGTGTGTTTTTTTTATCGCCGATTTTTCCCGTGATATACAGACTTTCGCGTTCAATCATTGAAAAATAATTTCAATTACGACTGATGCGCAAACGCGCGCATATATGTATACGCGAACGATTCTCGCGCCTCTTTGCACGCGCGCGCGCATATACGGGTATATGTATATATAGGTAATAATCGGAGTCGTATTTTTTGCACGATACAGAAGATTATATATATATATATATATATATATATATATATATATATATATATATATATAT